>PITA01008127.1:38667-86898 GCA_004023965.1 Spilogale gracilis | reverse complement strand
GGAAATTCTACAAAGCAGTTTGAGCTCCACACTCCATACTGTGTGATCCAGGTGAAAAAGACACCTCTCTCTCCCCAAGACACCCTTTCCCTCCCAGCCATTCTCACTCAGATCAGTCCTCATCAGCCCTGACAGCTCTGCACTCCCCACATCTCAGGGAAGGGTAACAGATTTTGGGCAGGTTGGCCCTGGAGCAGGGCCCCCTGGAGCAAATCCGGTAGATGTCCTTCCTTTGCTTCTTCACTGTAGCCATAACTGGACCCTGGCTCACCTTCTTTCTGAGTAGACAAAAGCAAGCATGGTTGCAGTTCTGACCTGGGCTCTGGCTCTGCTCTCAGGTGGGTCTCCAGCACTGACTTCAATGTGGAGGTGTGGGTGGAGGCTGGGCTGAGGGGGGCTCGTCCAGCGGGGAGAGGGGAGGAAACCCAGCCTCTAACCACCCCATCCCTCTCCACAGTGTTTGCAACTGTCCAGACACAGAAAGGCTTTTGGAACTACTTCAGCCAGAGCAGTGGGGACAAAGGCAAGGTGGCACAGGTCCAGCAGAAGCTGGGATGGGAACCCACGTGAGTGGCTAGGACAAGGGTTGCGGGTGCGGAAAGGAGACAGCAGAGCAGTGGGATGGTGTGCTGCCTCTGATTCCTCAACCTCCTTAGTCCTCATTGGGATGGAGGAATAGAGTTGTGCTACTTCTGCCTCCTCCTGTCCTGTGCAGCCCCCTCTGCCCACAGCAGCGCCCCCACCTCCACCCTGATCTCACTGTAGCCACTGCCCCCTGTGCACTGAGGCATGGGACCTGAGAGCTATGGAGGGAATCCCCACCACGGCCCCCAGAATGAAAGGGCTGTGTAAGAGTCCAGATGCACCTGTGTTTCCTTGGGCAATGTTGGTCTGGATTTGCATGTGCCATATGTTTGTCCTTCTGCTGGGCTTGGCCCACAATAGGACTCCAGCCCTGGCTCTAGGGCCACCGCCCTGCATCCTTGGTTTCCCCCGATGATCAGTGAGTGATGACTCTGGGGCAAAGGTGATGGTGGAGCTTGCAGTAGCATGGTCTAGATGTCTTTCCCCTTCCCCAGGAGCCTGAAAGACAGCCTGGAGCAAGACCTCAATAATATGGACAAATTCCTGGAAAAGCTTGGCTCTCTCAGCCCACACGGGAGGGAGCCTCCCCGGCTGCCACATGACCCTGTGGGCATGCGGCAGCAGCTGCAGGAGGAGCTGGCCGAGGTGAGGGCCCGCATGGAGCCCTACATGGCCAAGGTGCACGAGCAAGTGGGTTGGAATCTGGAGGGCTTGCGGCGGCAACTGAAGCCCTACACCGTGGAGCTGATGGAGCAGGTGGCGCAGCGCGTTCAGGAGCTTCAGGAGCAGTTGCTCGCGGTCGGAGAGGGCACCAAGGCCCAGCTGCTGGGCGGCATAGACGAGGCGCGGGGCCTGCTGCAGGAGCTGCAGAACCGTGTGGTGCATCACACCGGCCGTGTCAAGGAGCTCTTCCACCCCTATGCCCGGCGCCTGGTGACCGGCATTGGGCACCACGTTCAGGAGCTGCATCGCAGCGTGGCCCCGCACGCCGCCGCCAGCCCCGCGCGCCTCAGCCGCTGCGTGCAGACGCTCTCCCACAAGCTCACGCTCAAGGCCGAGGCTCTGCACACGCGCATCCAGCGGAACCTAGACCAGCTGCGGGAAGAGCTCAGCGCCTTTGTCCGCGCTGGCGGTGACGGTGCGGAGGAAGGGGTCAACCCCGACCCCCAGATGCTGTCCCAGGAGGTGCGCCAGCGACTCCAGGCTTTCCGCCACGACACCTTCCTGCAGATCGCCGATTTCACCCATGCCATTGACCAGGAGACTGAGGAGATCCAGCTGCAGCTGGCGCCGCCTCCCCCAGGTCACAGTGCCTTCGCCCCAGAGTTTCTCCAAGCTGACAGCAGCGAGGCCCGGAACAAGCTGCAGGCCCGTCTGGAAGACCTGTGGGAAGATATCAACTACAGCCTTCATGACCGTGGTCTAGAAGAGCCCTGAGGGTCTACTGATCCAGGCTCACTTCCCTGCTCCTTGTCTGAGCCCAGGATCTGAGCCCGAGGCGGGTCTCAGTCCTTGACAGTGGCCTCTTGGGCAGAGGGTGGAGGGCCCTGCACAGGAGAGAGGAGGTCACCCAAGGGACTGTTGTCCCTGGCATATCCAGCCTCCTGCCATTCCCCCATCCGGATGCATTACACTCACCAGCCTTTGCAAACCCAGCTTCCCGTGTTCATTTGGGAATCCTCATGAGTTGCTCCATTGGGGATGCTGGGAGTGGGGAGGGAGAGAGGCATTCTGTGTGCAGGTAACTGTGCAATGCAAGCCTGTTGCCATGGTGCTGGAAGCTTGTGCCTCTTCTTCCCGCGGCTTGACTCTGATCCCTTCTGGCCCCCTGGTGGCCACTGCTACAGCTGGTCTAGGGGAGAGGAGCTCTTTTCTCCCCAGGGCTGCCATGAGAGCTTCTGTTGGGGGGGAATGGAGAAAGGAGGAAGATAGGACGAGACCAGTGAAGATGTGTGCATGTTATCTCTGCTGACTCTGATGCTGGTGGGTACAGATGGTGAGGGTTGCGATGGCAGGGAGCAGAGCCTGCTTTTCCTTACATGATTCTATATCTAAACAGCTGACGAAGACCTCCAAACTGTGGGGGCTTCTTAAAGCCTTGGGGAAGCATATTGTGTGTCCTTTCCATCTGGGGCCCCTCACTTCTGATTCCCGGGCTGAAGCCTAGACTTCTGACTCATAAAATAGAGGCATATGGTGGAAGCTTATTTGCCTGGTGTGACTCTTATTTGAGCCGTGTCTCAAAGCAGTGGCCTCACCACTGTTCCCCAAAGCATACCCACCACTCATTCCAATCCCTCTGCGCTCTGTCTCAGGGTCCAGGTCTGCTAGAGGGTCCTGGCTCTGGCTAGACTCTGCCTTAGATGATAGTTATCTGCCATGCCTGAGTGTGGGCCTGGCTTAGAGACCCTTCCTCTGCACCTGCATTGCTCCCCCACCTCCCCACAGGACAGTGTGCATTAATTGCAGGTTCCTGAGGTTGCCTGTCTCCTTCATTTCTGCGGTTCCAGATTTTGAATGGCCTCCTTATGACTGACCCTCTTTTTGAGAACTCCAAATCTTAAACTCCCCAATTCCCCATACACAGACTCACTTGGGGGCAACAAAGGCTCTCATAGATCCTCCTGGGAACTGTGAAATTGGGGATGGGTGAAGTGTGGGGGGCAGGGGCGTGGAGAGGAAAGGGTAAATGCACCTTGTCCAGCACCTTTGGAAAGTCCCGTCCAGCACCCTTTCCTCCACTCGCAGCCTGCCCTGCACAGGGTTCTCAGCACCCCATATAAATCTGGCCTAATCATGCTCACAGGCTGGATTTTCTTCCTGACATCCTAGATTTAGCAACAGAACTGGGCGAGAGGTGTCCAGGGAGGGGAGATACTGGGAAGGAAAGTTTACTACAAAAAGAGGTGTTTTTCTTGTTGTTAGGAAATTGTGAGGGGCAAATCAGCTGGGGTTTACTGTGCTGGGGATGTGGGGCTGGGAGTAAGAATGAGGACCGTGTATTTGAGGCTGGAATTTGGGCAAGTGTTGATGAGGGCAGAAAGGAGTGAGAGCAGAAAAGGAAAGAATGCTTGAGGGACGGAGGGAGGGGGATCAAGAGCCGAAGCAACGTCTGGCCCAAGAGTAGATGGGAGCCTGAGACGGGATCGGAGCACATCTGCTCAGGGACACGGAGGGACAAGCCAAGCCCCTTGCCATCATCTCTTGTAGTCAGATTTATGGATCAGTGGTTAGAACTCTGTCGAATGGAGCTATTGCGAAGGAGCGAAACAGTGTCCTCGGTCTGAGAGGACGTCCTGGGGGAACTAACGCCTGAGCTGAGGTGAAGGCAAAGCGTGAATCAGGCTGGCTTTGGGAGTCTGGACCATAGAATCTCAGCAATGCGGAAAACTTGTCAGACGCAGTTCCTGAGGGTCCAGAATCTGCGGCCTCTTTAAGAAAGGGCGGGGCGGCAGTTGGTGGAAGTGCCGGAGGAAGGGGTGGGACCTGGAGAGGAGCGGAAGCCGGAAGTGGAGGCGTGCGCCGCGCGTGCTGGCCATGGCGGTCAGCGGAGCTGTGGAGCCGGAGTCCCCGGCGGCTATTGCCGCCCCGTCGCCCACCGCGGCCGGGGCTCCAGCTCCCGAGCATTTGTTCCGGCCTCTCAGCGCCGAGGACGAGGAGCAGCAGCCCACCGAGATCGAGTCGCTGTGTATGAACTGTTACCGCAATGTAAGGCGGGGACCCGTCGCGGGGCGGCGGGAGGTTGAAGCCGGGAGGACCGGTGGGGTTGCCGACCCAGCCAGGTGGGCTCACTTGGGGACCCGGACGCGAGGCAAGCCCCGGAGTCAGTAGACGGGGAACTGGGGCTTCACTAGTTCTTCCTAGCTGCTTTCTGTTTCCCCAGGGCACGACGCGCCTGCTGCTCACCAAGATCCCGTTCTTCAGAGAAATAATCGTGAGTTCCTTTTCTTGTGAGCACTGTGGCTGGAACAACACGGAGATCCAGTCGGCCGGCAGGATCCAGGATCAGGGAGTGCGCTACACTTTGACCGTCAGGGCTCAGGAGGTGAGAGGACCCCAGAACAGTCTGGTGTCCTATAGAAGCCTTGGGGACCGGAGTCACGGCTCTCCTGCGACCTTGAATAAATACTCCTCTGTGCCCAAGCCTCAGTTACCTCCTTCCTAAAGCGGGGTTGGTGCTGTCAGATGCTCAGGTGAGATAAGGCTTGTGAAAGTGCTTTGTAATTACATTTTGTCAGAGGGAATCAGATGTGCAGTACTTGTTTTCAGTAGTACTCACACCATTTTTGCAGCCCGCTTCACAGGTGTACTGTTCTGCAGGAATAGTCTGGACCCCCTGGAATGGAGAGCGGAAGAAGCTGCTGGGTTGCAGTCTGTACTGCTGATCTCAGTGGACTGAAAGTTTTTCTTTCTGCCCAGGACATGAACAGAGAAGTGGTGAAAACGGACTCTGCCACCACAAGGATCCCGGAGCTGGATTTTGAAATTCCTCCCTTCAGTCAGAAGGGAGGTAGGTGTAAGGTCAGGGTATTTGGGCTCTTCATGCCTGGCTGCAGTCTTCCTTTTTCTAAAACCCGGGTGCCAGGTCTGGTGGCTTATGGGTTTGGCCATGTTATCACTGTGACCTTCCTTGGTTCAATGTAAACAGAAAGCTTAGATAAAATAGCTTGAGACAGTAGATTGTTTTAGTAAGGCTGTAATGCGTTTATGAGAGAGTCTTAGCATCACTGTCATTAGAGAGGAATGGTACCTTGTTCTAGGCCTCCTCATTTTAGTTGAAATAAAAGCCCAGGGAGTTCCAAGAGAGTTGCTCAGAGGCATGTGGGCACACGATAGCATAGTCAAGACTCACGTGTCTTTTGTTCTTATTTACTAGCTCTGACCACCATTGAAGGACTGATCAGCCGTGCCATCTCTGGCCTGGAGCAAGATCAGCCCGCACGAAGGGTGAGCTGGGATTTTCTGATTGCAGCAGCTCAAGGCGTAATGACCAATCTATGTTTGAATAGAGTGTTCAGCTTCCTGTGTAGCTGAACCTCTCTGACGGTGTTGGAGAACTTTTGGGGGGACACAGCTGTGATGCTGTTGCTGCCAGGATGTTGCCCATGTTCTGTCTCCCATCCTTTCCACTTCCCTTTCGCCAGTGTATGTTGAGACCTTCTCTCAGACAAGCAGTAAGTATAACAGTATCTCTGAAGAGCCTTGCCTGATCCCCCTTGGATTTATCTATGCTCTGTAACTGTTCCATTGTACCGTATATTTATTATGACAAAAGTAATATAATTGCATATTTAGTCATTTGTCTTCCTGATTGGCTGGGGAGCTCCGTGAGAGGACTCTGGTTTATTTACACTAATCTGACATGAGAGCCTGGCTCAAATGGTTAAATGGTGAGAAAATGAAACTCATTTGGCACAACCCATAAACTTCAAACTTATTTGTTATATCTTATTGTGAAGTCTGAGTCTCTCAGTTCCTACTTAGACTGAAACAGGTGGTGACCTCCTGATGGAAGTGGCGTGGACATGACAGGGAGTAGGGGCATACATTCTGTCATAAGGGCCGGTAAGTCCCAGGACTATGTTTCCTATCTTTTCCTTTCAGGCAAACGAAGAAGCTGTAGCTAAAAGAATTGATGAGTTCATTGTCAAACTGAAAGAGCTAAAGCAAGTGGCCTCTCCTTTCACTCTGGTGAGTATTGAGGAACTGTAGGTGCTAGATTTAGGGGAGGAGAGACCCTTAAGACTGGGATTTTAATACTGATGCCCAGAAGGTCTGGTGGGAGGCAGAGGATCATATGTGATTTGTTGTAATTACTCCTTCCTCACCCATCTGTCAGATCATCGATGATCCCTCAGGGAACAGCTTTGTGGAAAACCCCTATGCTCCCCAGAAAGATCATGCCTTGCTGATCACACACTATAATCGGACTGTACAGCAGGAAGAGATGCTGGGGCTCCAGGTAAGTAGCCGGAAGAAGCCAGAAGAATGCTTTGGCATTATCTTGCTTTCTGGATCGCTTGGAATGATTGAAATATTGAAATCTTATTTTATTGTTGCTACCCTCTGTACCGTATCTCTGCATGCTTGTACATCTCATTAGGCTCCTGTCAAGACTTGGGGCTCCTGTCAAGACTTAGGATAAACTTTATAATGAAAGTTGGCAGTCGCTGTGATCTTAAGTTCTGTTCTTGGATTGGGGCTTTGCTTCCTACTTTGTCTGTTAAACACATGAGGTGGCAGCTGACATAAGCAAACCAGAGTCTTTTCTCTCACTCCAAGGCAGGCTGATGGGGAGGCCCAGGTATTTGTGCCAACATGTGATTTGTATTTTTGCTGTGCTAGGCTGAGGCACCACCAGAAGAGAAGCCAGAAGAGGAGGATCTCAGAAACGAAGTGAGTCCATTGTCTGCTGTGGAGGAAGGAGCAGGGCCGTGGGCAGGGACTGACACCGCTCAGTCTGTCTCCCTCACCAGCAGCACGCCAACTGAATGTCTCGAGCCTGAGCAGAGCTCACCCTATGTCCCCACGTTGTGTTCTAGGTGCTGCAGTTCAACACAAATTGTCCAGAATGCAATGCTCCGGCTCAGACCAACATGAAGCTAGTTCGTATCTTTTGTCAGGCAGTTGGGTTTCTCTTCATCTGACTTGGGCACGAAAGTTATATGCAGGCTGGGGAGTACTCTCTTCAAGGAAAGCACAGTGATGAGGAAGACGGTGTACCTTGGCTTTTGGGTTCAAAGTGAGAATTGGACTCTGGTTTCTAGAGTCCTGTGTTTGGCTTGAATCATGTCTTCAAATAGTTGTGAACAAGGATTGCCATGGATTGCAACCTTGCCCTCTTCTGGAGGACTATCTGAGTTAGGCTGCTGCTTATGTTTTCTTTCCTATAGCTCTAGGACTAGCAACTGTGCTTTTATGGTTTGGGTTTGTTCTTTCCCGGAAGGTGATCTTGCTCTCTTGGAAGCAAATTTCCTTACCCCCATCTTCCAGAAATCCCCCACTTTAAGGAGGTCATCATCATGGCTACCAACTGCGAGAACTGTGGTCATCGGACCAATGAGGTAGGTGGGCTCCATTGTTTGGGAAGATCACTAGGGTTTGACTTTGATCCTTCCTCAGTCTGCTCTGGGGTGAGGTGGGAGGAAGCTGGGTCTTTCTCTTGGATGTGAGCAGGGTGAGGAGCCCTTGAAGGACTTGGGAATTAGTGAAATAAAATTAGAGGTACCGTAACTCATTCAAGACATTAAAGATTGGTAGTATGGAAGAAGGAGGTGCTCCCCTCTTTTCTCTGTTTGACTCACCTCTCAGAGGGTTGTAAGTTGGGGGGGGGGCGGGATCAGATTTTGACTCTAATAAAAAACTTTCTAGATCTTGAAAATGGAGTGGGTTGCCTTGGAGGGTTGTAAATTACCTTTCCCCGAGTGTATTCAAGCATAAGCTGTTGAAATTCTGAACCCAGAATATTGTTGGAAGTATTTGAAAGTCCCTTTCAATCCTAAGAGTCAGTTTTTTAAAAGAGGTCAGTTCTGATCCAGCAGTTTGTTGGCAATTTGGCAGGCTCTTGGCCAGCTCTTGGCGTTTCTGGTTTGGGTGATGGCTGCCACTGCTGGTTTAGAAGGCTCTGTCCTTGATAGCTGATCGGGGCGTGACTGGAGGTATAAGCCCATTTTCTGAGGGCTCCCTGACACTGGGTGAGGATCAGAATTTTCTCTGCTGTTGTTTTTGACTACTGTTGTCTGTGCAGGTGAAATCTGGAGGAGCAGTAGAACCCTTGGGCACCAAGATCACCTTCCATATCACAGATCCCTTAGATCTGACCAGAGATGTGCTCAAGGTAATACCCTGCTTGGGAAAGTGTCTGTCTTCCTCACATGGGCTGTCTTTATCTAGGGGAAATTGTCTTTTCAAAATTATATCCTAGGGTTTTGAGATACCTCCTTACTTCCTTGGGTTTCAGAATCCCTCAGCATAGTTAATTCATGGTAGGAAGTACATGTTCAGAAGGTGACCCATAAACTCTGATGACTTGGCGCCCCCAGTGGCTATAAGGGCTGTTGTCTCGGGCCTCTAATGACAGGCTACCTGGCAGCTTGGAGCCATGACTCAGAATGTCCCTTTATTAGGTTTTTGTGGTTCACATGGATAGGAATGAGTCTAGCTTTAGTTGGAGAATTAGAGAAGACTGGGCAGCACTTTCTCCAAACTGTCAGCAATGGTATGAATTTGGCATGAGAACTCTGGTTAGCTTTTTTGAAGAGGCTCCTGATCTAAAGCCTAATTTAACCTCTCATCTCCCAGTCTGAAACGTGTAGTGTGGAAATCCCAGAGCTGGAATTTGAACTGGGAATGGCCGTCCTCGGGGGCAAGTTCACCACACTGGAGGGGCTACTGAAGGACATCCAGGAGCTGGTGAGTTGCCCAAGTATAGCACACGGTTGCTTCAGCAGTGTGGCTGTGGGGAAGGGGCTAGAATGTCTCATACGTTCTAGTTTTTGGAGGTGTTAACTGGGGGTTTCTTTGCCTTAAAGCTGATTTGAGAGACTTAAATAGTATTTTGGATTGTGAAGATAAGTTTATGGGAAATTCTGAATGGAAACTCCTAGTCCTACCTCTGGGACATGTAGATGCTTTGTGGTTTTGGGTACATCACTTATTTCACTGTAAAATGAGAGGAGGAGGGTCCTTCCAGCACTTGAAACTCCCCAGCGTATGTTTGTGTATCAACTTAGCCTATGTATTTATTTTCTTAAATCATTTCACTTAATTCATTCCTAGTTGTCAGACATTTTGTCTTTGTAAATTAGACTTTACTTTGCATTTCTTCTTCAAATGAGAACTAGAGTTTCCCCTGGATGGACATTTTTATAGTTTTTGTTTTATATTGCCAGATGTCATCTTGGCAGATTAATCTCTGTGCTCTTAGCAGGAGCTGCCTAGGTCAGAAAGGTGGTGTGGAGACGGAGCTTTCCAGGCCGGGCACCCTCCTGCCATTCTGTACCAGCTTTAAGGTCAAACCCAAGAAATAGCCAGTGTTTTAGCACTTTGGATGCCATTTATTGCAGGTGACCAAGAACCCTTTCACACTGGGTGACAGTTCCAATCCTGGCCAGATGGAGAAACTGCAGGAGT
The DNA here is from genome assembly GCA_004023965.1 of Spilogale gracilis. Lineage (NCBI taxonomy): Eukaryota > Metazoa > Chordata > Mammalia > Carnivora > Mephitidae > Spilogale > Spilogale gracilis. The sequence goes on along the minus strand of PITA01008127.1, from coordinate 77,181 downwards.
TTAGCCAGAAGTTAGACCAGGTGAGATGATTCTGGCCCTTCAGTGCTTGTGGTCCCAGGGTGCCAATGGGCAAGAGGCCATCTACCTTGCCCTATCACCTGAACATCTAACCATTGTGTTAGGGATTCCCCTGGTTTCCAATATCCCATGTCCTCTTTACTGCTTTTCTCCCTTGTATTAGAGTTTCTTCTTCAGTAGCTTCAGTTGGGTTTTTCATTTCCACTGACTTGTTTTCCAAGGGCTTTGTTTTGGTCTTTGAATACTATCCTTCCTCCCTTTGCCTTAGCATCCTGTTGTTTTAAGGATGTGGTATTTTTTTTTTTCTCTTGAGAATGTTAATGTTGGTTTTTCTTTTTTTGATGTTTTCTTCTCCTTGCATAGTTTCCATTTCCTTTTAAGTGTTGTTTTTTGTTTGCTTGGGTTTTGGGGTTTTTGGTTGTTTCTTTTATTTATTTTTTGCTTTTTGTTTTTCCATTTAACTTTCTGTCTTTCAAGGTTGGGGCTCTGCTCACATGTCTGATAGTCGTGGATTGACAATTTAAAAGTAGAGGACTGAAACACGGGAGTGGAGCTGAATCTTATTCACATCAGGCACACTGTAGAGGGATTTGGCTTAGCCGTTTTCTGGAAGTCACCCCAATGCCAGAGTTGTTAGGTTTTTCCTCTTCGGCTGCTCAGATTCGCATCAGCAGGTGTTCTATTTCCTGGCCTAAGAAGGAGGATTTGGCTGCCAGTGTTCTGAGAGCTGAGTATGGGGAGAGAGCTGGGTTTGTGTATCCGTTGACAATAACAACACGTTCACTTAAGCTGCTGTCCGTGCTGCCTTTCTGTCCACCCTCAGCTGGGCCGGTGCCCCCCTCGGCCTTAGCCTGCAGTGGTGGCAGCTTCTCCACGGACTCCTGCGATATTCTGCTGGGGCGGGAGGAGGGCAGCTCCACTCCACTTAGGGAGGTGCCTTATGTCAGCAGCTTCTGCCATGTCAGCTGGGTTGGTTCTTGTCTGGCAGACACAGCCCCTTCCTACCAGGAGCTAGGCAAAATTTATGTGCTGTATTCTCTCTCCTTTAGATCCTTCAGGGTAACATGAAGGCCCACTTTATTATGAATGATCCAGCAGGAAACAGCTACTTTCAGGTACAGAAGACCCTCCCTGATAGTGCAGCGTGGAGATACATTTTCTGACCTTTGAATATGTGTTATTTCTCCAGAAACTGGAGACTTGATTCTGAATGAACTGCTTTTTAGCAAGAAACCTTACAATTTGAAACATAAGGAAATACAGGGGGAGGTGGAAGGGACTATGTGTGTTGAGAGGTGAAAAAAGATACTCCTAGAATCTTCCTCTCTCTAATCCATCTCTTGTCCCCAGCAATGGAGTTGTCATTTTGAAAATCTAAGTGTGGGGTGAGGGGAAATGGTGCCTTGTCCAGAGGCTGAAATAGGAAACTGAAGAGGGTTTCAGCTAACTGGGGAGATATTCTGCTGATTTATAATAACTGTAATATTTATTGAGCAGTTATTATTGGTCAGACAAAACTGTTTAAAGTTTCTCTACAATTAAGACTATCATAAGGTGCAGATAGACAGTTTTTTAGGCAGACTGTTCCCTATTTCTGCCTAGGACTAGACGGTCCCATTCCTGGGACTCTGTTGGGCTCTCTTGCTGCTTGCTAGTTGAGCCTAGCTATGGGGAATTGGAGGCCTTTAGAATAAAAAACAGTAAGTTTTTGGGAAAGTGGGAGTTGGCAGCCACCCGGTGGTGGTTGTGGGGGACGGGTAGCGAGGTGGCACGGGCACTGATGGTCTGTCCTTGGCCTTTGCAGAATGTGTATGCACCTGAAGATGATCCTCAGATGAAGGTGGAGCATTATGATCGCACATTTGACCAAAACGAGGAGCTAGGTCTCAATGACATGAAGACAGAGGGCTATGAGACAGGCCTGGCTCCACAGCGGTAGCGATGAGTAGTTCCCAAGCCAGCCTCCAGTTCTGCTCAGACTGAAGGGTTATTTATTACCATCGGGAAAAGCTGGGGGTCTCCTTAGCCCCTATGTGGGGAGGACACCTGGTCTGAGAGACGTAGGTAATTTTGTGAACAGTTTGTGATGGAAGTGCGAGCCTCTTGGTTTACTTGACTGTATTTTGGAGGTTTTGAACTGGCCTGGGAAGAAACCCAGAAATGAACCATGGGGCATGTCATTATCCCTTTTTTTCCTATCAGCTCTTTACCCTCCATCCACCTAATGCTCTCCAGGGTTGGAACTCTGAAGATGGAAGACAGCTACATCTGGAGTTTGGGAGTTGGTTGGGGAATATAAAATACTGGCTTTCAACAGGAAAGGAGTCTTCTGAGGGGAGGGAGTCCAGCACAGGAGAAGAAACTCTCATTAAAGTGATGGATTTCCAATAGGACTGGCCTCTGAATTTACTCTGTTGTTATTTGATACCATGCTAGTAGAATTCAGCCTCCTGAATAAATTTTCCCCAATGTAATCAGTTTGGGGATTGGAGCTGCATTTCATTCATTCCTTCAGTAGATATTTGAGTGCTCACTCTATGCCAGGTGTACCACAGAACTGAACAAAATAAATCCCTGTGTTCATGGAATTTAAAGTGAACTTTTGAGGTCAAATCCATAGTTCCTGCATTTGCTTTATTAGCTGCAGCTAACAAATAGAGGGCAAAGCTCAGATGGTGCCCCTAGACATAATTCATTTGATCCTGCTCAGCTACCCTGTGAGGTAGGCAGGGTTGGGTTCTGAGCTTGGGTCTTGTCAGGCCAAGGTTGGGTGTTGATTAGAAAGGGGAGTGGTAGAACTCAGGACAAATGGACAGGAGATGAGTTGTTGGGGCCGAGAGGGTACTGGTAGCAGAAAGATGAGGTTTTCAAATGCCTACTGACAGCAGGGCAGTAGAGGCAGGTCTTTGGAGTTATTTGAGATCTGCCAAAGTGGACTAGGAGCCAACACAACGTTGTGTCGGAGGGACCTATGGGGCCCTCCAGCTAGTGAATCCCTGTATCAGTTCATTGTCCCACAAGCCTTCAGAGACCCAACCCAGTCCGCTTTCCTTCCTGGGCCCGAGGCAGGATAACCTAGTGGTCAAAAGTTCATGGGCCAGGGCTGTGACATCCATACTTGCTTTAATATATATAAATATTTTTTGAGCACAGAGCCTAAATTCTGAGCATTTATAAAGTATAACAAGCCTTGACTAAGATTTTTTCAAACAGTGACACAAATTTAACATGCTGAAATAAGGGACATATTCGATCTAATATATTATTTTACAAACTTCAGATTTAGCTCTTACACCTCACTTTGCTGGTTTTTGCTTCCAGGGGTCACGTTTTGGCTCCGAAGTTGGGCAACTTCCTTAACTTCTCCAAGCTTTGGTATTCTCATCTGTAAAATACAATAATAAAACCACTTGAGGATTTTAAGAGTTAAATGAGATCATTCTTGTAAAACCCTTCATGTTCACAAGAAGAAAAGTAGTGTCTCTGCCCTCTGCCTTTACCTGCCCTTCTCCAAAACTTGAAAATTTAGAATTCAACCTCTAGCTTCTGGGTTTTTTTTTTTTTTTTTTTTTTTTTTTTTTTTTTTTTTTTTTTTTTTTTTTTTTTTTTTTTTTTTTTTTTTGAAAAAAAAGATCCAAGGCAAGGGGTAGCTAGGGGCTACCTTATTTTATCAAAGGTAGGGGAAGTTCGCAAGTTAGAAACCGTATTTTTTCATAGTAATTACATTGGGTTTTTTAAAGATTTTATTTATTTATTTGACAGAGAGAAACACGGCCAGAGAGGGAACACAAGCAGGAGGAGTGAGAGAGGGAGAAGCAGGCTTCCCGCCAGGCAGGGAGCCCGATGTGGGATTCGATCCAGGGTCTCCGGGATCATGACCTGAGCCGAAGGCAGTCACTTAACCAACTGAGCCACCCAGGTGCCCCTGGGTTTGTAATTCTTGATTTCCTCTGTTGAATGGTACTTAAGCCTATTAGGGCAGTTTCTACCCCTCAACCTAAACACATACTAATACAAATAACTGGTATATACTGTGCGCCAGACACCGTTCTAAGCACTTCACGCGGCATAAGTAATCTCATTCCTCCTAACCATGGAGTTAGGTACCATTATACTCCCTAGTTTGTTAACTAATTTGCCCAAAGTCCTACAGGTAGGAAGTTTCAGAGCCCGGGCTCAAGCTTAGCTACACTGTTATTCCAGAGCCCACGTTCTTGACACTTTGGTGCTTCTGGAGCTGCATCATGTGTTGAAGGGGCATATAGATGGGCAAAAAGGAAACGTGTTTGGGCAGGCAGAGGGACGCGCCCTCCTCGCGAGCAGGGAGGCGCTCACCTGTCAGTCCCCGCCAGTGCCCAGCGCTCTTCGCCACTTCCGGTCCCGGCCCCGCCTCTTCGCGTCCCGCCGTGCGTTTCGCGTTCAAGAATTTCGTCCCCAGCGCCGAGCCGTCTCCCCGCCCTCGCCGCTGCCATGGCGGCAGCTCCGCCGCTCTCCAAGGCTGAGTATCTGAAGCGTTACTTGTCGGGGGCAGGTGCAGGCGTCGACGGGGGCCCTGATTCCGGTCGCAAGCGTCGCAGAAAGCGGCCGAAGCCTGGGGGTGCCGGCGGCAAGGGGTGAGTTGGTTTTGGCGGGGCGGGGCCTGCGGCGCTCGCCGCCCCTCTCCTCCTCAGCTCCGCCCTCGGTCGGTGCTTCCCCTTTCCGCGCCGCCCGCCGGGCTGCTCGCCCGCGTCCCGCGCTCCGGGGCGGTATCTTCGCCTTCTCAAGCCGGCTCTGATTTTCATTACCCCTTTAAAACCCGCGTTTGTAGCGTTCCGTCCTCTCCCTTAGAGAATGAATGTCGTGCCCCTTGAATAATGGTGGAGCTCACCCAGAGCCTCCCTGTCTGGGTATTTAGGGCCCAGAACCTGTCTGTGTCGTACAGTAATCCCAGGGACTCTGGTCCCGAGTCCGAGACCTATGCGGACTTCCTGTTACACTTAATAGCGATGTTGTTAACAAGAATCAACATTTGTACTTCTTGCCATGTACGAGATGGCGTTCTAAGTACTTTAGACATTTTAAGCTCTGTAATACTCCCACGAAGTATTAGTGTGTGTTATTATCCCCATCTTTCAAGTGAGAAAACTTTGTAGCTCAGTGTACCGGGTTGAATAGTGCCCTCCCCCCAATTCACGTCCACCCAGAACCTCAGAATGTGACTTTCTTTGGAAATAGTGCCCTTGCAGATATAATTAGTTAAGATGCGATCACAATGAATTAGGATGGGCGCTAAGGCCAGTGTGACTGGTGTCCTCTTAAGAAGAGGGAAATTTGAACACAGACACGGGAAGAATCGCGGTGTGAAGATGCAGGCTGAGATTGGACTGGATTTCCGCTGCCACTAGCCAGAGACTACCGGAAGTTGGAAGAGTCAAGGCACTGCCTTGCAGACAGCTTGATTTCAGACTTAAAGCCTCTAGAACCGTGAGAGAGTACATTTCCGTTGTTTTAAGCCCACCAGTTTGTGGTAACTTTGTTAGGTAGCCTAGGGAACTAATGCTCCCAGTTCCAAAGAACAAATTTCCTTTCCTGGTTTGGTTCTTGCCTACTCTTGCTTTCTGTCTTCCTGCCCTTGGATTTGTGTAGATTTTGGAGACAGTGCCATGTAGTGAAAGTAGCTCGAGCTTTGGAGTAATACTGGTCAGAGTTTGAATCCACCTGTGCCACTTTGTGGGCTGTGCTGCCTTGGGCAGGATATTTCATCTAAGACTGTTATACATCTTTAAAGTGAGAGTAATAATGATATCACTTTATGGTTATGATTAGAGATGTATAAAGTGATAATGGCTTTTCAAATTGAACTGTTCAAATGATGGCAGTCATTGTTAATTATTTGGACTTGTCCAAAGTTTATCTCTTTAACAAACATTTATTGAATATGTACTTCTTATGCCAGTTACTTCAGGGTGTTGAGGATATCACTGTCAGTGAGAAGGTATAGTCCCTATTTTGGTGGACCTTGTAGTTTAATGGGCCTACAGGGTTTAAACATCGAATTATACAACTACTTGATTTATTTTCTTTGTGAATACTACAATGAAAGTATCCCATGGATGCATAACAGAAGGCTTGAGGGACGTAAGGGGAGAAGCTCAAGGAAGTTAAATGTAAGCTAGGACTCTTAAGAATTTTGAGTTTCCCCTTAAAGAAAGAAGAGTAGGTCAGGCAGAGGGAAGGAACTGAATATGTGAAAACTGATGTGGTAAGAAATTTGGCTCGTTTCAGGCACCAAAAGTTGACCAGCAAGGTAGTGAACTGTGGAGGCAGTGGTACGAGGTGAAGTTGGTCTTATAGGCAGAGACTGGACCTTGTAGAATCTTGTAGAATTTTGAACTTCATCCCCAAATCCATAGGTAAATGTTTGTGGGCTCTTATCCTGAGAAGGGACGAGGAGCTTGCGCTGAATGGAGGACACCAAGAGACGATCTCATGCAAGATGCAAAGGGAGCATGCTCCGGCCCACAGCCTGACCCCAAACCAGTCAGCGGCTGAGAGCCCCGAGCTTTCCCAGGGGTGACCTTATATAGAACTACATTGTCCGTTACAGCAAAGCCCGCGCATCGACAGCCAATTAGTTTAAAACACCACAGCAGGGTCTGCAAGCAGGCAGCCAGCCAGTCAGTTTACGACAAATCACATACTTTCACCAATCGTCTCTACAGGGGGATATAGGTCCTAATTTGGGCTAGCAAGAGGTATGTGACAAGCTGCATGCCTGTGGTCCTTGGGGCCTGGGTGGGGTTGGGTACCTGCCTGCCGGTTGCTGGGCTCAGATAACAGAATGTGGGTCTGCTCTTACATTCTGGAGGGTGGGGGCCTTTACAGCAGCCTTTCAATCCAAAAATGATTCCTCCTTTTTGATCTTTTTATTTTTCACATTTAGAATGAGAATTGTGGATGATGATGTGAGCTGGACAGCTATTTCCACCACTAAACCGGAAAAGGAGGAAGATGATGATGATGGCGATTTGCCTGTGGTATGTATCTTTTGAGGCATAAGGACTTCTCAGTCTTGATTCCCAGTACAGGATAGATTTATATATATATGTTGAGGGCAGAGAAGAGGTGACACTTTTCAAAGAGCTCTTTTAAAGTAGTCTTCTTTGATGATGCTTGTAGACTGTGTTCTTTGTTTATGGAGGGCCTCATTAGCCTAGAAATAGGAACTAATTACAGAGAGGCAGGACTTCTAATTGTAATGTTTAACAGTTAGCCATGATTCAGTTTATTGAGATGTACCTTAAAAACTATGTTCAGGTTCAATTAAAGGAAATTTTTTATTTGTTCCTTTTATTCATTGATTTAACTGGTTTAAAATTGTATACTTTTGTTTAAGTACTGCAGGTATGTAGGTTAATAAAACCTAATGTCTGTACTTTAGAGACCAGACCCTAGATGGGAGACCGAATTTCAAATTTCAACAATGTGATAAATGGTGGAGAGACATTTCACATATGCACCAAGTGCTATTAGAGCACTGGGAGAGTAGCACATTTTTTTATTCCATGGGAATATTTTTTTTTAAAGATTTTATTTATTTGAGAGAGAGAGAGAAAACACACACACACACACACGAGTTGAGGGGGTTGCAGAGGGAGAGGGAGAACAGACTCCCAGCTGAGCAGGGAGCCCTACAGAATGGGGCTCCATCCCAGGACCAGGACGTCATGACCCGAGCCCACTGAGCCACCCAGGCACGACCCACTGGGAAATTCTAGGAAGGATGTAAATACCCTAACTGAGTTTTGAAGGACCAGTAAGAACTAAGTGGGCAAAAGCATAGGCAAATAACCTTGCATGGGTTCCATCATGGAAACCTTGCTGAGAAACACGGTGAAAGGGAGAGCTGTTGATAGGCTGTACTGCACTAAAAGGTTGTAAAAATGAATTACAGATGAGTACATTCAATGTTAATCCCCAGCATATTCTATAGTACATCTTTTTTTTTTTTTTTAAAGATTTTATTTATTTATTTGACAGAGTGAGAGATCACAAGTAGGCAGAGAGGCAGGCAGAGAGAGGAGGAAGCAGGCTCCCTGCTGAGCAGAGAGCCCGATGTGGGCCTTGATCCCAGGACCCTGAGATCATGACCTGAGCTAAAGGCAGAGGCTTTAACCCACTGAGCCACCCAGGCGCCCTGTAGTACATCTTTTAAGAGAAGGTTTAGTAGTAGTTAGAAGGGCAATAGTGGGGCACCTGGCTGGCTAAGTCGGTGGAGTGTGCAGCTCTTGATTTGAGGGTTGTGAGTTTGAGCCCCACCTTGGGTTTAAAGATTACTTTTAGAAAAGGGCGGGGTAGAGGGGGCGCCTGGGTGGCTCAGTGAGGTAAGCATCTGCTTTTGGCTCAGGTCATGACTCCAGGGTCCTGGGATCGGAGCCCCACGTAGGGCTCCCTGCTGAGCAGAGGGGTCCTCTTTTCTCTCTTCCTCTCCCTCTTCCTCTGCTCATGTGCTGTCTTTCTCGTTACTCTCTCTCTCAAAGAAGAAATAAAATCTTTAAAAAAAAAAAAAAAGAAGGGAAATGGTGATCATAAGGGGCCAATTAATTTGAGTCAGATCCAGTCACTTAATTAATGTTTACAGCATTTTTTTATGTTATAAAAGCAATACATATTTATTGTAGAATATTTGGGAATTATAAGAAGGTTTAAAATTTTGAAAAAATATAATAATCGCTTAACCCTGTGACTGTCCAGAGGTAATAACTGCTAACATTTAGATGTGTATGTCTTTAATTCATAGATGATACATACTCATATTTTATTTATTTTAGACATATAATTGGGATCATACCGAACATAATGGTTTTGGAGCCTGCTCTTTCATTTAATAGTATATAGTGACTTCTTTAGTCAGATTTTAAAATATTCTTCGAGGACATGACTTTTAATGGTTGCAGCGGTAGTTCAACATACTAACTTAGCCTGTCCTTTTACTGTATGTATGGTTGGTTTTCTGTTTTAAAATATAGGGCTTTGAAAAACATTTTGTACAAAAATTATCGTGGACATCTGTTTATTTCTCTATTCCTATCAAGTGGAATCAATAGGTTAGAGAGTATGGTCCTTTTGAGCTGTATTCCCATATTGCTTTTCAAAAGGTGGTTCCAATTTACACTCTCCCTAGAGTTGTTTGAGAATGCCATTCTCCCCATTTCTTCATCAATACTAGAGAATTATTTACAGTAACAATAACAATAGGGTTGAACCTGTGTCAGCTTGGCAGGTGAACAGTGGTATCCAGTTTCTTTGAAAAATAGTGAATAAATTTTTTCATATGTTTGTTGAGCATTTGTATTTTATTAATATTTTGGCATTTTTGCCATTATTTATAAAATTAGACTTTTTAATTTTTTCATTGATTTATTTGATATGTATATAAGTAAGAATATATTACTTGTACTGTCATAGGTAGATTTTATTATTTGCCTTTTCATTTATAAGTTTCTGACATTTAAAAATTTTAATTTTCATATAGTCAAGTCTATTAATTTTCCTTCATAATACTGTCTTTTGCTCTTATGATCTCCTCAAAACCCGAACAAGGGAGGGTTTAGCCCCACTGCTGTCTACACTGGTTAAAACAGATCTTGATTATTGAATTCATTTTTATCACTGCAAGACCATCACCACCACCAGTAATAATGGCAACATAATTAGGACAAGCACACTACCGTTGGCAGCACAGGAATAATGGATATAATTTATTGAGCATTTACCACGTACCAAGCTGCTTAGCTTACATGAATTATCTCATTGAATCCTCATAGAACCATGAGTCCTACTTTCACAAATGGGGAAATTGAGGTTTAGAGAAAATAATTTGCCAAAGGCTACATAGATATTAAGTGGCAGAGCTGGTGATTTAGATCTCAATTTATCTTGCTTGAATCCAAGCCTGTGCTTTCCTGTCTCAAAACTAGCTTACCTCTGGAATGATGGTAGGCTCTAGGGAACAGAAAAATGGAGATGAATTATGACCTGGGTTTGGATTTCAGTTCTGCCACTTGCTAGCTTGTGACTTTGAGAAATCTACTTAACTTCTCTGAGTCATAGTTTGTTCTTTAGTAGTGTGGAACCTTTCTTTGGAGGGCTGGTTTGAGGATTGAGTGTGATAATAAAAGGGAGAAACTGGGTGAGTGATCATTTATCAAGGATACAAGAAGATTCCAGATTTGTTTGGGAACTTGAATGATACAAAATGTGTTTTTATCCCTTACAGATTCTGTGATTCTATGTACTTCTTAATGACTTCTTTTGGTTGGATTTAAGAAAATCTATCATTATGATTACCTAGAACAGAGGTTTCATAAGGAGCCCGAAGCCCTTGATGAGTGATAGGCATGACAGAGAGCCTGCCTGCATTTTCACTCTGATTATAAAAGTAAGAAATGGTAAAAGGAATTTAGCTTTTAGCTTATCTCTGGCAGTTGTGTACCTGGCAGGTTGATAAAGAAGGTTTGTAATGAAGAAATTCACCTTTGGAGGAAAGTTGATTAGTCAGAGAAAGATCTATAATTAAACTATCTAGGGACAATCAGGTAAAGATCTCATGGGGCAAACAGAATTGAGGACCACTACATGTTTCTGCATGTTTCTTCATGGCTGTTTTGGACTTGCGTGTGCCATGTACATTAGGAATGGAAATGCTCATAGCTTCAGGTTCTTGAAACAACAGTGCTCCTTGTCTGGATCCTGTGGGTTTTCTCAACTTCAGTGTTCTAACTCTGATAGGTGGCCGAGTTTGTCGATGAACGGCCGGAAGAGGTAAAGCAGATGGAAGCCTTTCGTTCCAGTGCCAAATGGAAGCTTCTGGGAGGTTAGTTTCAACAATGGATAAATCTAAATTTCCCATATATATAGGATTTCATCTATCTATCTATCTATCTATCTATCTATCTATCTATCTATCTTCTCTGTACTTTTCTTTTAGAGAAATGCATAGTTTGTTTTAGTGTGTCCTTGATCCTGAAAAATATAGTGTGAAAAAGAATTCACAACTTCTTCAGAGGTAGCAGGACATGGGAACTGAGAGACCCAAGTATCCCATTTTCTCTTTTATTTTGGCCATTAGGGTTACTGAAGTCAGGAAATGACTTATTTGGGGACCTTACAGTAACCAGTCCCCTCAGGCCCAAATAGCGGGATGCTTAGTACATAGACAGGAGGAGGAGTAAATCTTTCTTTGCTCTTCCTTTAAATATTGGTATTTTGCAGTGCATTATCCTCCACTTGCCCACTCTATACCCTCTCCCTAGGCTACTAATTTAACTCCCTATTTAAAAATATTTTGAGTTTTTGAGGATTGGATAAAGGGCATTTGTTTGTCATGTTTGAGCAGAGACTAGCCTTATTCTTAGTTGTTTTGGTTTTTCTCCTGCCTGGCATAAACGGGGATCTTGCTTCTGAATAGCCAATTAACTTCAGTTTACTCTCGACACATGTTCCTTTTTCATACATGAAGGGTAGAAGAATTACCTTCTAAACAGGATTTGCTCTCTCTGTGTTATACTTTTCACTTATGTTAATTATCCCACAATTCTGGTAAGAAAAAAATGCATAACCAAAGTGACAGTTGGTATAGGTTAGTGATCACTCTTGCGTCAGTTAACTTTCAGTATGTTTTTATGTTTTATGAATAAAAAGTTTATTATCAGTATGTATTCTTTTATCGGAATCTTATTTACTTTTACTTTTTTCTGCCTTATCTTATGGTTGTGTTTCCAGTCTTTTCTATAGTTCTTTTTTCAGAGAGAATATTCTGGTCTCCATAGTTATAGATTAGGAAGTGATACTGAACCACCCACACCCCTGCCTCCCCCCCACTTAATTCTTTTTCTTCCCTTTCACTGCTCTATCCCTGCTTGTCACTGGAAATACCCTCACTGTCTCCGATCTTTACTTCCTTTTTATAAATATCATGTAACTTACCAACGCCATGGATTAGATTTGCTGTCAGGTCTCCCACAGGTATCAGTATTCTGTGAGTGGTGATTCTAGTCAGACTACTCCCCAAAGTAAAGGAGTTGACTTGTTTTAATTCATCCACTTAACAATTATTCCTTGGGCCCTCTACCCAGCATTTATTTGTACTGGGGCCATGGAGCTCAATGACAAATAGAGGGAGAGAAGAAAAGGTTTTGGATATGTCCTGAGTTGCTATAAATGTTTCATTCTCTTATACCTTTGAAAACTGGAAGTTTCAAACTCTTTCCTCAACTGTGTGTTTTAAAAGATCACATATGGGGTGCCTGGGTGGCTCAGTTGGTTGAGCGACTGCCTTCGGCTCAGGTCATGATCGCGGAGACCTGGGATCGAGTCCCACATCGGGCTCCCTGCTTGGTGGGAAGCCTGCTTCTCCCTCTCTCACTCCCCTTGCTTGTGTTCCCTCTGTCTGTGTTTCTCTCTGTCAAATAAATAAAAAATCTTAAAAAAAAAAAAAAAAAGATCACATATGGACTCTGGAGATGGATGGATCTGGCCTGGGTCCCCCACCACTCTACCACATATTAACAGTATGACTTTGGCAGTATGACTTAATCTTTCTCAGTATTAACTTGGTTCTTCATCTACAAAATGAAGGATAACTATTTGTTTTTCAGGCTTGTTGTGAGAATTAATTGAGGAAATCTATATAAACCATAGGCTTGTAGTAGGTGATAGGAAATGCTGATCCCTCTTTTTATCTGGTGACCTCCCCCAGTAAAGAGCACAGGGATGTGGATTAAATAGTTAACAGTATTTGATTTTGATATGGCACAGGCTTAGTTTGCCTTTTGAAAAACGAGTGAATATGAACTGTGTGTTATCTAGTCCTAATATCAGTAGGGGCCTCTGCAGCTCTGCACAGACATGGTTTTAAGAATCGCATTGGATTGACAGCTAGAGGATCAGGGTGTTAGCCTGTCTCCTTATCTTTGCGGCTGTGACTTTAGTTAAGAAATCACTCATCATCTTGGAGCCTCTGTTTTTGTGCCTGTAAAACAAGGGTACCTGCCCAGCTGGCATAACATAATACCATATTATACCAGCCCAAGGTATGATACGAGAAATGCATTTCCGTGGCTTGTTAGACAAATACAAGAGATTATTATCTTTGTGGTATTTGGTGAGTGCTGGTTTACTGCCCCTAAGCAAAAGAGCTCTGCAGACCTTTTGGGACTTATGAGTAGTTTAGACATGTATGCTGCCAGGGCATCTTTTGAAACTTTGAGTACCAGGGGTGAATTGAGCACCTGTGGGGATGTAACTCTTTGCCCTTTGTTTTTAGGCCATAGTGAAGATCTACCCTCACACAGACACTTCCGTCATGACTCCCCGGATTCATCTTCCCCCAGGAGGGTCCGTCATGACACCCCGGATTCATCTCCCCCCAGGAAGGTCCGTCACGACACCCCGGATTCATCTCCCCCAAGGAGGGTCCGCCACGACACCCCAGATTCATCTCCACCCAGGAGAGTCCGTCAAGACACCCCAGATTCATCTCCCCCCAGGAGGGTCCATCACGACACCCTGGATTCATCTCCCCTCAGGAGAGACCATCACGACACCCTGGATTCTTCTCCCCCCAGGAGGGTCCGTCATGACACTCCAGATTCATCTCCCCCGAGGAGGGTCCGTCACGACACCCCAGATTCATCTCCTCCCAGGAGAGTCCGTCATGACACCCCAGATTCCTCTTCCCCAAGGAGGGTCCGTCATGATACCCCAGACCCATCTCCTCCCAGGAGGGCCCATCATGCTTCTCTGGATCCTTCTTCCCTCAGGAAGCCTCATCATCACTCTTCAGGTGTGTCTGCTAGGAAAGCCTATCATGACACACCAGATCCGTTGCTTCCTAGGAGGGCCCATCACAGTTCCCCAGATAGCTCTGTTCCCAGAAGGGCCCGAAATAGCTCGCCTGACACATCTCAACCTAGGACTCTTGAATCCTTGGACATATCGCAGCTCAGGAGGGCCCGTCATGACTCCCCTGATTTGGTTGCTAGTGTCCCTCATTCACTGTCCAGAACCAAAAACAGTAAAGCTCCAGAAAGAGCCTCTAGCAGAACTTCTCCACATTGGAAGGAGCTGGGACCATCTCATGCATCACTCCCAAAGAACAGCAAGTGTGAATATGACTCTGACCTCTCTCCTCCACGAAAAAAGCAAGCAAAATCCCATAAGCATAAGTCTAAAGGTAAGCATTTGATTGCCCATGAGAGGGACTTGCCCGCTAGGTGCTTTCTTTTGGACCTTTTAGTTGTGGTCTTTAGAAATGAGTATGGTATTTTTTGGGGAGTTTTAAAAACTATAGGGAAATGGGGAGAGGTTGGGCTGAGGAGAGTTAAAATTTTCAGTGACAAGGAGGACATTCTCATATACTGTTTGGTTTTTCTCCCCACCCCATAAGAAAATATGTATGTCTGCTGTAGAAATTTCAGAGTGTATAGAGATGTGTAAAGAAGTAGAAGAAAAGTTATACAAAATTCTTTCATTCAGAGCCATTCACTCTTGTGTTGTGCCCAGTGGTCTTTTAGTCTTTTTTCTATTCACTTTTTATGTAGTTAAGCCCTTTCTATGTAGTATATACATGTTGTATGTATAATCTTGCCTGGTTTTTTCATTTGTTATTTTCCCTGTGTCATAAAAAACATCTCTTTGTCAATATGGTCTTTATCCATGTTCTGTTATGTAAATATGCTTAACCATTTCCCTGATACTGTATATTTTGGGTTATTTCTAAATTTTTGCTTTTGTAATTTTAAAATGAACCTTGTACATAAATTACTGCCCCATTCTGGATTATTTCCTTATCTAGTTTTAGATAGACTCCATGGAAATTTAAGTACTTCTAGATATATTTCCTAAGAAACTAAATAGAAATTGACTTACTCGGTAAGAGAGATGTATATTTTTAAGACTGTTGATACCCATTGCAGATTGCCTTTTTGGAACTTAATTTATGATGTTTCTGTCTACAACTCAGGCCTGTGTAGTGAGATTTGTTTGTTTAGTCTTTGTCCCTAGGTACTGTTTTCATTTTTTTTTTTTTAAGGATCTTATTTATTTGATGGAGAGAGCACGCTGTGTCAGAGCGTGAGGTGGGAGGGGCAGAGGGAGAGGAGGAGGCAGACTTCTGACACGGAGCTGAGCCGAAGGCAGACATTTAACCAACTGAGCCACCTAGGTATATTCTAGGTAGTTTTTTAACTTTTGCCACAGCACTGAGCCTTGAGTGCAAGTTGTTTTGCCCATTCTGTGCTCAGATAAATGTGACATATGTGAGTATTTTGAGGTCTCACATGCTAGTCATAGTCACTAGTAGCTTGGGAATAGAACCCCACATCCTGCCTCTTGGTTTTAAAAGTTGTGCTTCACTCTGCTGTTTTCCCATGTCATCTGTACTTGTGTTTAGGTTAGTGATAGCTAGGACTGAATGAATATCAAATACTAGCTTTAAGATTCTTCCAAGGGGATTAAAGACTTTGTTTTTTAATATCTAGACTCTTCTGTCAGCCATAGGAAATTTCACACAAGCTCTTCACCTAGGAGACATGCGAGTCACGTGTTGAACTCTTCCTCCTACCCAGGTGACAGTCGGAAAGCCTCAGATTCTGATATTTCTCTTTCCCGACATAAGCAAAGTTCAGGGCACAAGGATTCTGATTCAGATCTGTCACCTCCACGGAACAGACCTACACATTTGAGCTCTGATTCTGACCTGTCTCCACCAAGGAGGAAACAGAGGGTCAGATCTTCTGATTCTGATCTGTCTCCACCGCGAAGGAGTCAGCCTCTAGGAAAGAAGGTAGGAATTTTTAGGAGCCATATCCTTTTCTTAGAGTGACTTCTGTTTTCTAGCTCTGTACAGATATACAAATCGGAGAGGGAGGAGGTAGCTCCTGGTGGCATAGTAAATCTAGTGCAGAGTTACCTCTAGAGCTCTTTGCTTGTCTCTCAGGGCAGGACTGCCTATAACCCAGCCCAGACGAACTTGCAAGCACCAGGTTTCCTAAGTGCCTTCTGCCTTTTATCCTCTTTATTCCACAAATCTTACTTTTTAATAGGTCTGGAGAAACATCCTATTGTCTTAGGAATGAACTGAGAACTCTAGTTTAACAGAGTAGAGTTCAGAGGACGAACCTTGTGTTAATCAGACCATATATTTGAGTCCTACTTCTTCAGCTGATGTTTGTGAAATTTGACAAAGCTATGGAATATCTCTAAGCCCCAGCTTCTTCATCTGTAAAATGTGGATGATAGTAGTATGTACTTTATGAGGTTATTGTGAGAGTTAAATGAGACAGGTAAATAAAACTTAGCAAAGTGAGACATTAGCCTGAGCAATTTATTATTATAAATTGGACTGCGGGTCTCTGTATCCAGCATTTAAAATATAAGAAATCATAGCACCTGGGAGATCAGTGTTTTGTTTTATTTTAAATCTGTGATAAAGCATGAATTGCCCAGAACATCCACATGTACTCTGAGCAATTGTTTTGTAAAGCATACTGGTGCTAGGGACAGAATCTTATTCCAGTGAGCTGGTTAAAAAACAGGAATAGAGTCTGCAGTAGGCGCATTTCCCTCCAACCCAGACTTTTCAGGTTGGTCTTCTCTGTCACCCACATGGTCCTTATAGTCTGTCCCTGACTCAGGAAGTGGGGTTCTTCTCTTTTGGGGAAGAAAGTGAGGTTTGTGTTGCAGCTGGACCCCTTGACATTTTATGTATCTGTTTACTTCATGGACAGTTTCATAGTGATCAGATTGAGTATGCTGCATATGATATACTCTGTACTCCATTTGTGGGTCGGTTGTTTATCTTGATATGAAATGGAGTTTCATAAAAAAGGTTTGATTTAGTCATAACTTGTCATGATCCTAAAATATATCCATAATTGAAGGACCTTAGATTTGCTTGAGTTTGTAGTTGAAATGAAGTATTTTATTAGTGTGGGTCTCTACCGGAGGGCTTAGAACTTGATGCAGGTTTCTCATCAGGTGACCTGAGAGTGCGACTTCATGTGTGCAGTTTATATACGTAAGAGTCAGAAATACATGCTATGCCTTCTCTTTAGTATTTTCTTCATTTGTGTTTCTGTTTATTCTTAAAACTTGATAGTACTCTTATTAATTTGCCATCAAATTCAGTTTTATCTCTTCTTTTTTCATTTTGTGAATCTTATGGTCAGTAATGAGAATACAAGGCGAGAGTTTTGGTTTGGTTATTGCTAATCATTAGGCAGAAATGCACCTAACTGTGTATACCCTGGAGCCTGCTGCTCTATTGTTTCATTAATGTTGGATGCTGTCTTTTCCATTGCATAGGCTGCACATATGTATTCTGGGGCTAAAACTGGGTTGGTGTTAACTGACATACAGCGAGAGCAGCAGGAGCTCCAGAAGCGGGATCAAGAAACCCTGGCCTTTGAAGGTAAAAATATGAAAGTGCAGAGACCAATCAAGGCTCATGTAGATTTTATTATTTTTTTAATGTAGTTTAGTGTACCTGATATTTAGACTTTTAATCGATATTAAATTTCAGCTTTGATTTTATGCATTATTTTAACTTCTTAGTGGGCCCAAGTGGTTCTTTTCCTTCTTGAAAAAGGTTAGATAATTGATAGGAACTATTTGTCGTCTGCCTGCAAAAGTTTTTATCTGACATCCCGGAATTCCAAGTGGTTGATTTCGACTGTTAGAATTATTTCTGATTTTGATACCTGGTGTTTATCTTTAAAAGCAGAATTTTTCCTTGCAGCTCAATTCCAATATGCTGAAACTGTATTTCGAGATAAATCTGGTCGTAAGAGGAATTTGAAACTGGAACGTTTAGAGCAAAGGAGGAAAGCAGAGAAGGACTCGGAGAGAGATGAGCTATACGCTCAGTGGGGAAAAGGGTAAGAGAACCACCGAAACGAGGAACAAGACTGCACTGGGACTGGAGAGGCTCATTCTCTACTTTTCTGACCAGCTAGTTCATTGCTTTCCTTCAGAGTTCTTTCAGGAATGGAAAATTCCATGTGTTCAGTTTCCTTTCTAAGATACTGATGGATTCCACACTTGCAGTTGGTGTTCTAGGAATTTTACTTTTTTCAGTATTTGGCCTATGCTGCCAGAAAAAGGAGGTTCTCCAAATGTGGTCATATGGTCTGTCTCAGTGTAAGATGGAAAATGTTACACAGGGTAGCAGACTCTCTTGGTTCTTTTTGCCCAGGCTAGCCCAGAGCCGGCAGCAGCAACAAAATGTGGAGGATGCAGTGAAGGAAATGCAGAAGCCTCTGGCCCGCTATATTGATGATGAAGATCTGGATCGGATGCTGAGAGAACAGGAAAGAGAGGGGGACCCCATGGCCAACTTTATCAAGAAAAGTAAAGCCAAGGAGAATAAGAATAAGAAAGGTGAGCCTTCTGGGACTCCCCAGAGTGGTGGTGACTTAGGGAAGGAGAGAGGATCTTTAGCTGGGCATATGTATGGGCTTTCCCATACAGTTTTAGGTGACTTGTGTTTGAGAATTTGGGTTCAGCTCAGTAGAGATTACTGTATAAAATTTTTTGTTGCCACTGCCGTCCAACTCTGAATTGAGTTACATGAATAACTAACTTCTTTTCTCTTTCTCTCCTCCCACTAGTGAGACCTCGATACAGTGGTCCTGCACCTCCTCCCAACAGATTCAATATCTGGCCTGGATATCGCTGGGATGGAGTGGATAGGTAAGTCTGAATGTTTCCTGTGTTTTTGTTTTCTCTTCCATCTGACCCTAGCCTTCCCTAACCGTTCTTAAATTATTCTCCCTCACTGTCTGTTCTAAGCACAAAGTTAATAACACCCAATTTGCTTGCTTCTGTTTCTAAGGTCTCCGGATCCCATTTCTCATGCTTAGAATACTCATCCTCCTCCTTTTTTTTTTTTTTTTCCTTTTCAAAGTTTTTTTAAAGCATTGGACAAAACAACTCTGGTGGTGCCAAAAGGATACCCTTTGTTTTTGACGTTGGTCACTTCCAGTGATAATTTCTAAGATTTAGAGTGGATGAGTGATGAGTGGGAGTCTAGAGTCTTTTGTGTGTTATATCTTTAAAACGTAGTTCTTGAACCTTCTCTTCACTGCCTTAGGAGTGAGCGACTCACAGTGTCTCATTGACCCCTATGACCAGCATCTACCCATATACTCTAACTTTCTGTTAGCATGATGACCTAAATGTGCTTCTATCCAAAGTCTGTCACTCTACTTAAATGTTAGAGCCCATCTCCTCTTGCCTACTAAAGGACATTGTTCTAGCATTTAGCATGGTGATTCTCAAACTTTTTGATCTCAAGACCCATTTATACTCTTAAAAATTACTGGGAACCCCCCAAAAGCTTCTCTTTATGTGGGGTATATCCTTTAATATTTACTATACTGGAAACTAAACTGAGATGTTTAAAAAGTGTTTATTAGTTCATTAAAAATATAATAAAGCCATTATGTTGACATAATTGTTATATTTTAAAAGAAAAATAACATTCTCCAAACAAAATAAATAGGAGAATGGCATTGATTAGCATTTTTATAAATCTTATTCATGTTTGGCTTAATAGTAGGTAGCAGCATTCCGCATTGAGTCTTTTGCACTATGTTTAGCTCAAGTACAGGAAGAAAATTTAGCTTTAGAAAATTCAGTCTTATTCATAGGTAGTTAGAAAAAGAAGGTGTATTGTATGTTTTGATACTACAGAAAAACTAAGCAAGTGGTAGTTTCTTAAAGGTGATTTGTAATATGGAGTCTGAAACCATATCAAAAAACTTTTCATACTGTTACTTTAGGGTCTACTTGTTTTTTTTCTGCTTTGGATGAAATCTTTTCCCGATGTATTTATTTTATAAAATCATGTACTGGTCATTTGGAAGATAGTGGTTTGTTTAGTTTGTCAGACTTGCCAAATGTTGACATTTTTCACTACACAATGTCAAATAATCTTAAATTTGTTAACATTACCTGTGATCTCATCACCAAAATCTTTAATGGGAAGCTAGCATTCATGGTGTCGGATACACGTTTTTTAAAATTCTAATTTATGCTTGAAAGCTTGAAGTTTTCATTGGTGACAGATATCAGTTATTATTGTAGTAAAACTTACTTTGTACAATAGCTTTTTTGTAGACTGCATCAGGTTTTGTATGTAGAGGATCAGGCCATCTGTGAATATGGACGGTTTTACTTCTTTCCAATCCAAGTGTCTTTTGTTCTTTTTCTTACCTTATTGCACTAACTAGCACTTCCAGTGCAGATGTTGAATAGAAGCAGTAAGAACAGACATCTCTGTCTTCCTCATCTTTAGAAGAATGTCAGTCTTTTATCATTAAATATGTTGTAAGCTATAGGATTTTTTGTAGATTCCCTTTCCCTTTATCTGAGCCACCCTGATGCCCCAGTTTGATTCTCTTGAGGTCAGAGAATATACTCCATAATATTTTGATCTTTTGAAATTTATTAAGCTGTGTTTAATGACCAGTATATAGTTTACTTTGGTGAATAATCTATTTGTATTTGAGGATAATATGTATTCTGTAGTTGTGGGGGGGGGTTGTTTTGAAATTTATTTTTTTACAAACAAACTTTTTATTTTTTAATAATTACAGATTTATAGAAAATATGCAGGTAATATGAGGAATTCCTGTACACCCCTCATCCAGTTTTATTACCATTCATTACATTATGATGGTACAGTTGATCATATCCAACATTCATATGTTATTATTAATGTACCAAATTTTACTTGAATTTCACCAGTTTTCTCTCTAAAGTCCTTTTAGGACTAAAGTCCTTTGTTCCAATTCAGGATTCCAAATTGCATGTAACTGTTATTCCTTTTAGTCTTCTCTGATCTGTGACAATTTCTCAGTCTTTGCTTTTTGTGACCCTGTCAGTTTTTTGGAATATGGTTAGTTATTTTGTAGAATTTCCCTCAAATTGGGTTCATTTGATGTTTTTCTCATGGTTAGACTGAGGTTATGGGTTTTTGGAAAGAATACTACAGTGGAAGAGTGCCTTTCTCATCAAATCATTTTAACCAGTACATGATAACCAGAGGACATCACTAGTGACACAAACCTTAATCACTTGGTTAAGGTAGTCAGCATTTGCCAGTTTGTCCAACTTTAAATAAAGTTACTTTTTCCCCTTCTATAATCTGCTCTCTAGAAGCTAGTCACTAAGTTCAAAAAGGCAACCTATGGGTGGGATATTACACATAATATTTGGACTTTTTCTTTAAGGATTTGTTTCATCACCCCATTTAGTCATTATTTTTTTTGTCAGGAATGAGTCATATATAATTTATACTGTTGTAATCTAGTAATACATTATTTATTTTGTGCTCAAATTGTTCTGTTCTTTAGCCACTAGGAGTTCTTTAAGGTGTCCCTTTTGGGTGCCCTGTCCTTTTTTTTTTTTGAGCACTCTGTGACTTTCTGATACTCAGGATGCTCCAGACTCCTCTTGTATTTTCCCTGTCTCGACTTTAGAATTGGTCATTTCTCCAAGGGGCCCTGGCTGCTTTTAATAGATACCGATATTTAGAGACCAAGATCTGACTTGTAGAAGTACTTGTTGTTACTTGGGTATCATTGTTTCTAGGCCCTGTCAGCAGACAGAACTAGGTAGTACCTGTCTAGTAACCCATGTATACACACATATCTGTCATTATTTCTGTATCTGTTTATGTATATGTCTGTATACGTACATGTTTATACATACAGTTACATAAATAGGAGTTCATACTCATGTAACCTACTCTAATTCAGGATTACCTTTTCTTCTTGCTTATCTATAACTTTCCCCTCCAGCATTGGGAAACCTGGCACCCACCAGCTACCATCCATTTTGCTTCCCTCAGTATACACGTAAAACAGTTTCAGATTTGAGAAATGAAATGAGAAACAGATTTCCAGCTAAAATATAGTATTTACATGTAGTTACTTTTGTTTTCACCCTTATAATTTCTAGCGAGAGTACCATTTTCCAACATAACTTAAAGGGTTGACTCCCTGCCTCCCCCCCACCTCGTACTATTATGTCATACTTTTCTAATATAGGTAGATTCATTTGTCATAGTCTGCAGTTGATCCTGGATCTCCTAACATCCTGGGTGATTTCCCCTTTTTAGAGTTTGCTTGTGTTAATGTTTACTTTTTATGGGGTATGGTTCTGTGGAGTTTGACAAATGCATAATCATTCATTCATCACCCTAGTACTATGGAGAAAGTCCCATCATCCTAAAATTTCTCCCGTAAGTCCTCTTTTAGTCAGTTACACCCCTTCCGCCAAACCCTTGTGATTAGTGCTCTGTTTTCTCTTCCTATAGTTTTGCCTTTTTCAGAGTGTCACATGAATGGAATCATACAATACGTATTGAGTCTGAATTCTTGCACTTAACAAAATGCACTTGAGATTCATCCACATTCTTGCATGAATATCTGGTTGTATAGATGTAGCAGTTTGTTTATTCTCCAGTTGAAGGGCATCTTTGTTGCTCCCAGTTTTTAGTGACTGTGAATAAAGCTGCAAAAAACATTTGTGTATAGAGTTTTATATGGACATAGTTTTTAGTTTACTTGTTAAATAGCCAGTGATTGCTGGATTATATGGTGAGACTATGTTGAACTTTATAAGAAATCTCCAGTTGTCTTCCGGTTGGCTATGCCATTTTATATTACACCAGAGAATGAGGATTCCTGTTGCTCCATATTCTTGCCAGCCTTTGGTATTGTCAGTGTTTTGAAATTTAGGTGTGCACATTTAGTATTGAATTTTAATTGCTCTGTTATTTTAGCTAAGCCTCTCTGCAGTTTTTTTTTCGTGTTTGCTCTAAGGATCACAGTATGTATCTTTAACTTATCACAGCCTACTGAGAGTTGTAACTACTATTTCACATAAAATATAAGAACCTTGTAACACTTACCCTCTGTTATATGAGCTACTGTTGTCATATATAAAACATAAATGGTATGGGTCCCACAATACAGTGTTTCTTATTTTTAATTTACAGTTATTAAAAAAAACCTAAGAAAACAACAAAATATATAGATGTTAATATTTAACTCACGTACTTACCATTTTTGGTGCTCTTTTTTCTTTAAACAGCTTTTAATATTCCTTTAGTGCAGGTTTATTGACAACAAATTCTCTCAGTTTTTTTTTGATATGAAAATATCTTTGTTTCACCTTTTTCAAAACTTTAATTTTGAAATAATTTTGGACAAGAACTTAAAAAAATAGTAGAGTGTGTTAACAGTGTACCCTTTACCCAGCTTCCCCATTGATAATCTTATCTGACCATAGTACATTACCAAAATAAGGAAATCGACTTTGGCGCAATTCTGTTAGAGTCCTTTTTCTCACCTTCATTTCTGAAGGATAGTTTTACTAACATAGTATTGGAGGTGGTCATCAAGAGGACATGAGCACAGCTTTGTAATAAAGCTTGAAATCAGGTAATCTGATGCCCCCAGCTTTCTTTTTCTTTTTCAACATTTCCTTAGCAATTCGGGGTCCTTTCTGGTGCCATGTAAATTTTAGGATTATTTGTTCCAGCACTTTGAAGAATACTGGTGGAAATTTGATCGGGATGGCATTGAAAGTATAGATTGCTGTGGGCAGTATAGACATTTTAACAATGCTTATTCTTCTGATCTATGAGCACGGAATGCTTTTCCATCTTTTTGTGTCTTCTTCACTTTCTTTCATGAGTGTTTTGTAGTTCCTCGAGTACAGATCCTTTACTTCTTTGGTTAGGTTTATTACAAGGTATCTTATGGTTTTTGGTGCTGTAGTAAATGGAATCGATTCTCTAATTTCCCTTTCTATATTTTCATTGCTAGTGTATAAGAACGCAACTGATTTCTGTGCATTGATTTTGCATCCTGCCACATTACTGAATTGTATGAGTTCTGGTAGTTTGGGGGTGAAGTCTTTTCGGTTTTCCATATAAAGTATCATATCATCTGCAAAGAGATAGAGTTTGACTTCTTTGCCAATTTAAATACCTTTTATTTTTTTTGGTTGTCTGATTGCTGTTGCTAGGACTTCTAACACTATGTTGAATAACAGTGGCATGAGTGGGCATCCTTATCTTGATCCTGATTTCAGTGGGAAGGCTGTCAGCTTTTCCCCATTGAAAATGATACTTGCTGGTTGACCCAGAAGGTGGACCTAGGCAGTCGTAGGCCTCTTTCCGTCTCCCTTGTCCTTGGAGTGTGTATCCTGCCTACTCTTCCCATACCAGCAGCTGTTTCAAGGATGCAGCCTTGAGAGAGTAAAGTGTTAAGACCACTTGGGCTAAATATGTGACTCAACTGAGTTAAGGCCTCTCTATATAAGCTTCTAAGATTTTGGCAGGTAGATACCCAAGACAGGCTTCATATGTAAGTTCCCTTGCTTATTGAACCAGCCCTCTGTCAATCCAAAGTGGCTTGCCTCTTCTGTCTGTACTTGCCCTCTGCGTACCAGGGCCAACTTTGGACTTCACCTGGGGATCTCACGAGATTGTGAACCAACACGTGGAACTCTGCATTAATAGTACCAGGGTTGCGTGACAATTCTGCCAGTGCTTTGAGGGTGTTTCCTCATTTTCTGGCTTCCATTGTTTCTTTTTTTTTCTTTTTTTGCCTCCATTGTTTCTAATTGGAAGTCAGTCCTCATGGAATGCCTGGGTGGCTCAGTCGGTTAAATATCTGCCTTTAGGCAGTGATCCTGGGTCCCAGGCTCCTTGCTCAGCTGCTTGTGTGCAAGCTCCCCATCCCCCCCCCCAACCTCCCAGTCAAATAAATAAATAAAAATTCCTCTGTTGTGACTGAAATTCATTGCCCCATCTTGTCGCGTTCCCCGCCAGCAGAGAAGACGCAACACACGGGTAGACGTTGAAGCTCTTGTTTATTCTCCGGTTCTTCCCCTTCCTCTTCCCTCCTCTCCCCTCCTCTCTCCCTTGGGGAAGCTTTCTATCCCCCTTTTATACAGTATCATAGCCAATCAGAGAGGAGATCACGCGGGGTGTGGACTGCACGGCCAGCAGGCATTGGTGGCATCTGGTGATCATGCACTGAGCATGGACCCACGTATCCATAAGGCATGTGGTCATGTGTCTTCAGGGCGGGCGCTTGTTTGTACTGATGTGGTCATGTGCTCGGCGCCATCTTTGGGGTGTGCCCCCGACAGCTCCCCCTTTTTTATTTATTTGTATGGACAGGGGACCGTGCCTGTCTTAGGCCGGGATGATCAACCCGCGTCCTTACCTGTCATTGAAGACTGCAGAGCGTGCTGCAGCTCCTGTCTTAGGTTGGCACGCGGTTATCATCCTCGTTACCCGTCATTGACTACCGGTCCAGCATGCTAAGCCATACCTGGGGTGAGCCTCCATGCTCTATAGCGAGCAACGCCTGATGCACGGCCTCTCGGTCCCTAGACATTGTGCGCTGGAGGGCCCGTATCCAATGCACCGCCAGGACGAGGGCGAAAAGCACAATACAGCCAAGCGCTATGGTCCCAAACCAGGACTTTCCAAAGGACACCATTGCCTGCATGGTCTGCAGAAACTGGGATGTGGCGAGGGGATTGACTCTTGTGGCATTAAGTTGAAGTATCTCCAAACGGAGGGAGGTTGTCAGATTGTGGAATTTCGCGGTCCAGGTACCGTTGAGCATTTGGGACAGCTGCCAGGAGAGGTTTGTTGCTCGAGAGAGATTAGAATACAAGTTAGAGGTTATACATCCTTCACCCGTTTCTCTAGTTCCTCCCCACTAAGTTCCTCTTCTTCACCATTTTCATTGCCAGTCTCAGGAGCGAGAGGAGTGCAAAGAGCGTTCCTCTTTTACTTCCTCTAAAATGGAACTTCCTTCCTTTAGGGGGCCTGTAAATTTGTACTTTTTAAAGGTCTAGAAATTTCTGATCCCATGGTTTCACTTTCTCCTTTGTAGTCGCGACTTGCGAACATTATGCTGCAGCCCTTTGTAGTTGCTCTATGGCAAGCGTTCCTTTACCTTTGTGGTCGCCGTCTGGCGAACTTATATTTCCTTTACCTTTGTGGTCGCCCTCTGGCGAACTTATACTTTCTTTACCTTTGTGGTCGCCATCTGGCGAACTTATACTTTCTTTACCTTTGGCTGCTAACCCTTTGTAGTTGCCAGAAAGGCAAACTTTTTTCTCTTTTGTAGTTGTCCTACCAACGAACGTGCGCTAGCTTTAAGCCCTTTGCAGTCACTTATTCTCCGGTTCTTCCCCTTCCTCTCCCCTTCCTCTCCCCTTCCTCTCCCCTTCCTCTCCCCTTCCTCTACCTTCCTCTCCCCCTTGGGGAAGCTTTCTAGCCCCCTTTTATACAGTATCATAGCCAATCAGAGAGGAGATCATGCGGGGTGTGGACTGCACGGCCAGCAGGCATTGGTGGCATCTGGTGATCACGCACTGAGCACCGACCCACGTATCCATAACGCATGTGGTCACGTGTCTTCAGGGCCGGGGCTTCCTGGAACTGTTTGTGCTGATGTGGTCATGTGCTCGGCGCCATCTTTGGGGTGTGCCCCCGACACCATCTCATATGGGTTGAAGGCATTGTTCTTCTTCCCCTCAAGCTGCCATTGAAATCTGAGACTCTAGTTCCTGATTTAGGCAGGTATCCTCAGGGTGCCTGTGGTTTCAGGCTCACTTACTACTTCGTAGTTTGCAGCTCGCCTGATATGGGCTCTTTAGCAGTGGGACTATCTTTCAGAATGCCAATTCGTGGTCCAAAGTAGATGTTTTTCTAGCCACACCCTAAAGATTTTCCCTGCTACACTTAAGTCTCCCCGACCCTTTTTTTCTATTTAAAAAAAAAAAAATTCTGGATCTGAACTCAGAACTCTCCCTGACCTCGTATTTTCCTGGTGTCTAATCTGTCTCCAGCTCTCTCAGCAGTGTTCTTCCACTTTTTTTCCCCCTAGATCTTTCCTTTTAGTTCTTTCTCATCTTTGCTTGCTTTCTGATTATTCATTCTTTATCACCTTTTCTAGTTTTGTCTGGTTTTGACCCATGGCAAGTGAACATTTCTGGAACAGATCTGTAGTTGGAAAAACCCATAAGGTCCACTAATCTAATCCCATTATTATTTAAAAGACAAATTGAGGCTCAGATAAATTGAACAACTTACCTGGAGTTATTTGAATCATTTAGTTTACCTGAGAAAGCTGGAATTAGAATCCTGGGCTAGATTCTGTAGTCTAAGACTTTTCTACTGTGAGGGCTCTTGCAGTTTTGTTGTTGTTGTTGTTGTTGTTGTTTTTTTTTTTTTTTTTTTTTTTTTTTTTTTTTTTTTTTTTTTTTTTTTTATTCTGTAGGGTTTGGTTTGTTATCCTTAAATGTCCTTCATCTGTATGAGCATATTAGTGTTGGTTCTCTTTTTTTTTTAATTTTTAAAAAATTTTTTTTCAGTGTTACAAGATTCATTGTATATGCCTCACACCTAGTGCTCCATGCAATACGTGCCCTAAATACCCATCACCAGGCTTGCCCATCCCCCCATCCCAAGAGCCTCCAAGACCCTCAGTTTGTTTCTGAGTCCAGAGTCTCTTAGGTTTCATCTCCCTCCCTGAATTACCCTACTTCCCATTTCTTTTCCTTCTCCTACTGTCCTCTATATTACTCCTTATGCACCACAAGTAAGTGAAACCATATGATACTTGACTTTCTCTGCTTGGCTTATTTCACTCAGCATAATCTCTTCCAGTCCCGTCCATGTTGCTACAAAAGTTGGGTATTCATCCTTTCTGATGGAGGCGTAATATTCCATTGTGTATATGTACCATATCTTCTTTATCCATTCATCTGTTGAAGGGCACCTTGGCTCTTTCCACAGTTTGGCAATTGTGGCCATTGCTGCAATGAACATTGGGGTACATATGGCCCTTCCTTTCACTACATCTATATCTTTGGGGTAAATACCCAGTAGTGCAATTGCTATAGTAGCTCTATTTTTAATTTTTTAAGAAATCTCCACACTGTTTTCCAAAGCGGCTGCACCAACTTGCATTCCCACCAACAGCGTAAGAGGGTTCCCCTTTCTCTGCAGCCTCTCCAACACTTGTTGTACACTTGTTGTTTCCTGTCTTGTTCATTTTGGCCATTCTGACTGGTGTAAGGTGGTATCTCAATGTGGTTTTGATTTGATTTTCCCTGATAGCTAGTGACGATGAACATTTTTTCATGTGTCTATTACACATTTGTATGTCTTCTATGGAGAAGTGCCTCTCCATGTCTCCTGCCCATTTTTTGATGTGATCATCTTCTTTTTGGGTGTTGAGTTTGAGGAGTTCTTTATAGATCTTGGATATCAGCCCTTTGTCTGTAGTGTCATTTGCAAATATCCTCTCCCATCCCGTGGGTTGCCTCTTTGTTTTGCTGACTGTTTCCATTGCTGTGCAGAAGCTTTAATGTTGGTTCTCTTAAGTATTTATTCCTCAACGCAAAAAACATTGTTTTCCTTGGTGTTCTAGAATATCCTGCATGCTCCTAAGGTTAGAGATGGAGCCATTTGTAATAAGCTTCCCTTCTTCCTAAAACATTCCATTATTTAGCCTATTCATCCCTTCCAGATGGTGTGAGGAAAGAGGGAAGCCTATTACCTTAATCAGTGTAGTAACACCTAGCAGAGATGTTATTACTTTAAGCAGCTATGTGCTAGGTGCCAGGTTCTCATTATTAGTGAGCCTAGGAACTCACTTTCTTTCTACAGGAGAAAGACCAGTAAATAATTTCAGTGGTACTTGCTAAGTATTAAAGAGGATTTTCAAGGTGCTTTTGACCACAAAGGAAGAGTAAATTCAGCCTTAGGAGAGTGTGGTCGGGAAGGCTTCCTGGAACATAAATGAGCTTAGTCTTAACGGGTGTCAGTCACTAGCCAACAGAAGGAAAGGGAGGAGGTTTAAGGAAGAGTGTCCTCTATGTGTGAAGTCACAAGGATATAGAACATCTTGGCGTTATGGAGGGGCTGTCATAAGCAGTTTACTGTTGTTGCATAGCATGAGGTGTGGAGTGGGGTGTATGAGATGGACTGGAAAGATAAGCAGAGACCTGGTCACAGTAGGCTTTGGAAACATTTTTGAGGAGTGTGATCTTCACTCTAAAGGCAAAGGAGAGTCACTGAAGGATTAACAGCATCTCCGCAGTTTAGACAGACACATATGGCAGTTATCTGAAAAGCTTGTGAAAGGCACAGGTCTGAAGGTGGAGAGATAAGGTCCAAGGCTGTGGTAGTAGGTCAGGGTAAAAGAGACTGAGGTCTGAACTGTGGCAGTGGGAGTGCAGTGGAGAGAAGAGGAGATGGGCAAGTGCTCTGGGGCGAAGGTGGTGGGACCTGGCGACTGACTTGGGGAGACTGACTGGAGACTGACTTGCTGCTTTTCCTTCCATTTCTATGTTATGGAGACAGATTCTGTCTTAACCTCACGAACGAACCCCTCTGGCTGCAAATCACTGGATTTGGCAAAAAGGAAGGTCACTGGTGATCTGAAAGAGAGCTAACTCTGTGGCATGCTGAGGAAAGCCAGGGTTTAGTGTGTTAAGGAGTGAATGAAAATTGAGGAAGTGTAGACAGTACATACAAGCTCTTTTAAGAAGTTTATGTAAGAAGACAGAATTCATAGTATTGAAGAGAGTTGAAGTCCACTCCTTGAAACTCTCGTCACATTCTACTCCTGGTTCTTTTCTGTTCTTGTTGGCCACCTTTATGAGTTCTCTTCCTCTTTGTACCCTTTTAATGTTGCTAGGGGCTCCATCTCTAACCTTAGCTGTTCTTACTCCATGTGCTCTTTCTGGCTGAATCTTATTTAGTCATACCTTCAATTACCACCTGTATGTATGTGACCTCCAAATCTTGTGTCTGTGGTTGGGTCTGGTGTATATCGCTGTGCATTGGATTTCTCTATTGCTGTGTACTCGAGGCACCTTAAATGCGGGGTATTCAGAACTGAGCTCATCAGCCTCAGCTCTCCTAACCTGCGCTTCCTCTTAGTGTAGCGTCATTCATCTGGTCACTAAAATTATTAACCTGCAAGTTAAACACCTCCTTCTCCTTTGCTCTTATATAGCTAATCTGTCACTAAGTCTCCTTTATCATTGCTTTCATCATCTGTTGTCTGCACCCATAGTAACTTCCCTTCCTTCAGTCTCCTCCAGAGTGATCTCTTTGAATGTTTCCCCTCTTTGAAAGGTTTCCGCTAACTGTTTAAATCTATCCCTCCTGGATGAAATCTGAGCTTTTTAACCCTGTCTTGTACTATTTTCTTCGGCGTACCGTAGGCTTTAGCTATACCAGTTTGCCTCTGGTTCCCTCTATGTAGTAGGTTATTTCTTATTTTTGCATCTTTGTTGTTGGTAGTCATACTGTGCCCTGTCCTGAAATGCTCTCCTGGTCTTTCTGGCCTTCCCTGTCTCCAACCCTGTGGTTAGCTCTATCTTTTCAGACTTAGGGGTTACCTCCACAAAGTCTTTCCTGACCATTCCTGTTCATCTCTTTCCCAGTTGAGTAAGATCCCCGTTCTGTTTCTAAGATACCAGTGCATATCTCCACCACAGTTTATGCTTTTTATTTCAATTATTGGTATAAATGCCAATTTCCTCCACTAGTCGGAGTTCATCACAACAGATGCTATGTCATACTCATTTTCACGACACAGTGCCCAGTGTCTAAAAGCATGTCTCAGATAATTGGGGGTCTGGTTTCATACCACCACAACTAAGTGAATATGACAGATGAATTTTTTGGTTTCGCAGTGTGTATAAAAGTTGTCTGTATACTGTACCATAGTTTACTAAGTGTGCAATAGCGTTATGTCTAAAAAAAGAAACCCAATGTATATACCTCAATTAAAAAGTAGTTAATTGCTAAAAAATGATCACCATCATTTGAGCTTTCAGTGAGTTATAATTTTTTTGCTCTTAGAGGGTCCTGCTTTGTTGTGTTTGGCTGCTGACTCAGCAGGTGGAGGTCGCTGAAGGCTGGGGTGGCCGTGGCAAGTTCTTAAAATAAGACAACAGTAAGGTTTGCGACATCACATGACTCTTCCTTTCATGAATGTTTTCTTTGTAGTGTGCGATGCTGTTTGATAGCATTTTACCCACAATAGAACTTCTTTCAGAATTGGAATCCATCCTCTCATACCTTGCCACAGCTTTATTAGCTATGTTTCTGCAATATTCTAAATTCTTTGTTGTCACTTCAGTGGTCTTCATAGTATCTTCACCAGGCGTCAATTCCATTTCAAGAAACTACTTTCTTTGCTCATCCGTAAGAAGCAGCTCCTTGCATTCAGGTTTTATCATGAGATTGCTACAGCAGCTCAGTCCCATCTTCAGGCTCCACTTTTGATTCTAGTTCTCTTGCTCTTTCCACCACATCTGCAGCTGCTTTCTCCACGAAAGTCTTGGACCCCTCAAAGTCTACATGAGGGTTGCATTCAAATTCTTCCCAACTCCTGTTAATGTTCATGTATTGACCTCTTCCTTTGAATCACAAATGTTCTTAATAGCATCGAGAATGGTGAATCCTTTCAATTTACTTTGCCCTCATCCATCAGAGGAATCACTGTGTATGGCAGTAATTACCTTACAAAATAATAAGACTCGAAAGTCAGAATGGCTCCTTGATCCATGGGCTGCAGAATGGATATTGTGTTAGCAGGCACAAAAACATTGATCTAGTTGTCAATCTCCATTGGAGCTCTTGGGTGACCAGGTACACTGGCAGGGAGAGGTAACATTTCGAAAGGAATCTTTTTTAATGAGTGGTAGGTCTGATCAGTGGGCTTAAAATATTTGGGAAACCATGTTGTAAACAGCTGTGCTGTCATCCAGGCTTTGTTTTTTCATTGATAGAGCTCAGGCAGAGTAGATTTAGCATAATTCTTAAGAGCTCCAGGATTTTTGGAGTGGTAAATGAGCAGTGACTTCAACTTAAGGTCACCAGCTGCATTAACCCTTTAGCAAGAGTCTGCCTGTCCTTTGAAGTTTCGAAGCCAGGCATTGACTTCCCTTCTCTAGCTGTGAAAGAGCTAGAGGCATCTTCTCCCAAGAGAACACTGTTTCATCTATACTGAAAATCTGTTTAGTGGAGCCACTTGCACTGACTATCTTAGCTAGATCCGGATAACTTGCTGCAGCTTCTGCATCAGCACCTGCTGCTTTTCCTTCCATTTCTATGTTACAGAGACAGATTTTGTCTTAAGCTCACGAACCAACCCCTCTGGCTGCAAACATTTCATCTGCAGCTTCCCCACCTCCCTGAGCGTTCACAGATTTGAAAAGCGCTAGGGCCTTGCTCTGGATGAGGCTTTGGCTTAAAGGAATGTTACAGCTGGTTTGATCTTCTATCCAGACCACTGAAACTTTCTCCATTATCAGCAGTAAGGCTGTTTTGCTTCCTTATTCTTTGTCTGTTCCTTGGAGCAGCACTTTTAGTTTTCTTCACTAACTTCTCCTTTGCATCTACAACCTGACTAACTGGTGTGAGACGTGTAGCTTTTGGCCTCTCTTGGCTTCTGACATGCTTTTCTCACTAGCTTAATCATTTGTCTGGCTTTTGATTTAAAGTAAAATGTGTGGCTCTTCCTTTTACTTGAGCACTTAAAAGCCATTGTAGGGCTATTAACTGGCCTAATTTCAGTATTGTTGTGTCTCAGGGAATAGGGATGCTAGGGGAGAGGGAGAGAGTTGGGGGAATGGCTGGTCAGTGAAGCAGTCAGGATACATACAACATTTATCCGACTAAGTTTGCCATTTTATAGGGGCACAATAGGGGGCACCCCCATATCAAAGATCACTGTTTAAAGATTACCGCAGCCAATAATGAGACAGTTTGAAATATTGCAAGAGTTACCAAAAAGTGACACAGGCATGAAGTGAGTAAATGTTGTTGGAAAAATGACGCCAGTAGACTTGCTTGATGTGGGATTGACATAAACCTTCAGTTTGTAAAAAAACTACATTCTGTGAAGTGCAATAAAGTGAAGTGCAGCTAAACGAGATGTGCCTGTAATGAGAATTCACTAAATGCTTGTATAATGAATGGATAAATTATAAGATGTAGACATCAGCTGAGAGTGAGTTGGGCCTGTAGAGTGTTAAATGTTTGCAACCGTTATCAAAAGAGCGGTGAAGGGGCTGAACAAGAGCTAATAAAAGGATGAATTATGTATTTTGGGTTTTTGATCCTATTATGTATGCCTTAAATATTCTCACATTGACTGCCTTACTTTCCTCCTATTCATTAGTTTGTGAACTCTTCTCTTTTTTCAAAAATAAATGTCCAGTTCAGGATTCTGGCTGATCGGTGTCTCTTGGTTGCAGATCCAATGGATTTGAACAGAAGCGCTTTGCCAGGCTTGCCAGCAAGAAGGCGGTGGAGGAACTTGCCTACAAGTGGAGTGTTGAGGATATGTAACTTTTCTGAGGCTGTGGGGTGGCTGTGGGTTGTGGTAGTGGACATAGGGCAGCCAGACATCCAGCTGTTAACAGTTGTCTGTGCTGTTAATCAGGGTCCACACAGATCAGCAACTTGAATGCCAGTTTTGACTACAGAAGAATATTTTGAGACCTGATGTTTGGACTGAGGTACTTGGCCTTTTCAGGTGTTCCAACACTGGCTATTGTTGGTCTGCAGAGAAAGCATTGATTTTTCAGTGTCCCAGGGTTTGTTCTTGGTTAGGGTTTTTCTTTTTTAATAAACATGCATTTATTTTTTCAAAATCATGTTCTTAACTGGGTATTCTCTTTGGGGGAAGAATACAAGCTAATGATGAACCCTCATGGATCTTGGAGGGTGATGGTTGAATTTTTCATTAATCTAGAAAGCAGTGTGAGTTAAAAACATCAGCGATGGGTCCTTCCTCTTAGAAAATATGAATTAGTGCTAAGCTGACTTAGGAATAGACATATTTGGAGACATGGTATATGATAAAGGCAGTGTCACAGATTAGTGGGGAAGAAATAGGTAATGACGCTTAGAAAATTGGCTTATGTATGGGTAAAAAGAAAGTTGGATCCCTACCTCAAACCATATGAAACAAAGACATTCCAAAGCAATTAAAGATCTAAATGAAAGGTAAAATATTAAAGCCAGTAGGATAAATCAGAGAATGTCATTGTGACCTTAGGGTGAAGATGGATTTGTTAAATAATATC
This sequence comes from Spilogale gracilis, assembly GCA_004023965.1. Classification (NCBI taxonomy): domain Eukaryota; kingdom Metazoa; phylum Chordata; class Mammalia; order Carnivora; family Mephitidae; genus Spilogale; species Spilogale gracilis. The sequence goes on along the minus strand of PITA01008127.1, from coordinate 42,963 downwards.
CCCAAGGCACAATCCATAAGATTTGATACCTTCGACTACTTCATAATTAAAGATTTCTGGTCAACAAAGCGTCTCATAGTCAAAGCTAAAGATGTGTATAGATTAGGAGAAAATATTTGCAGTGTTTAAAACTGACAAGGGATGGCATATATAAAAGACTGAATATAGAAGGAACTACTGTAAATAAGAAATACAAAAGATAAAATAAGGGGCATCTGGGTGCATCCATTCTGGAGCAATTGGAATTAAGTAATACCCTGGATACAGTATTACATAGTTAAGAGTGTGGCTCTGGAGCTATACTGCCTGAGTTTGAATCCCAGTTATGTCTTTTACTAATTGTGTGATCTTGGTAAGCTACTTAACTTCTTTGTGCCTTAGTTTCTTCATCTGTGAAATGGAGATAATTGCACCTACCTCCTAGATTTATTGCGAGCTTAGAGTAGTGCTTGCACATAGTATGTGTCACAAAATTGTTGGCTGTTATTGTCTTTGTATTCATCAAGTATTGATAGCTAGCTTCCAAGATGGCCCCTGATGATCCCATCCCTGACTCCTGGTATTCAAGCCCTGTGTAGTCCCCTCCCATAATGAATAGGGCTGTCCTGTGTAACCAGTAGGATGTACTGGAAACATGTCACTTCTGAGGCTAGGTCATAAAAGACAGTGAATCTGTCTTGTATTTTCTTGGATCCCTTGCTCTGGAAGAAGCTGGCTGCCGTGTCATGAGGACACTCAAGCAGCTATCTGGAGAGGTCCATGTGGAGAGGAACTGTGGCCTCTCACCAGAAGATGGCACTGAGTTACCCATCGGAATGAGTGAACCACCTTGGAAGTGGATACTCTACCTTCATTCAAACCTTTAGATGAATATGGCCCTGATTGACATGTGACCACAACCTCATGAGAGATGCTAAGCCAGAATCGCTTAGCTCTGAATTCTTGACCCAAAGACATAGTGAGATAACAGTTGTTCATTTTTTAAAAAAGATTTTGTTTATTTGAGAGAGAGCATAAGTAGGCAGAGCAGCAGGCAGAGGGAGAGGGAGAAGCGGGTTCCCCACTGAGCAGGGAGCCTGATTTGGGTCTTGATCCCAGGACCTAGGATCACGACCTGAGCCAAAGCCAGATGCTTAACTGACTGAGCCACCCAGGTACCCTAGATGTTCATTTTTTAGAAACCTTTATTGAGGTATAACTCACATACCATATAGTTTACTCATTTCCCATGAAGTATACAGTTCAGTGGGTTTTAGGATATCACAGGGTTGTACACCTATCACCACAATTAATTTTAAAACATTTGAATCACTCCGTGAATATAAGAATTTTGTATCCATTAGCATCCATCACTCCCCACTTACTTGTCCCCAACTCCCCTGTCCCTGGCAACTACTGGCCTACTCTCTGTCTCTCTAGATTTGCCTCTTAGAGACATTTCATATAGTATGTGAATGGGGCTGTCATACAGTATGTGGCCTTTGTGTCTCTTTTCACTGAGCATAATGTTTTTAAGTTTCATTTGTGTTGTAGTACATATTAGTCCTTCATTCTTCCTTTTGGCCAAATAATATTCCCTTGTATGGATAGCATACATTTTATTCATGCATTAGTTGATGGACATTTGAGTTGTTTCTACTTTCTGCTGGTTGTGAATGCTGCTGCCATGAACATAGTTATGTATAGATTTTTGTACGGGCATATGTTTTCATTTCTCTTGGAATTGTGTTGTTGCGTCATAAGGTAGCCCCATGTTTAACTTTTTGGGGAACTGCCAACTCCCAAAGCAGCGTATGGGGGCTCCAGTTTCTCCACACCTTTGCCAACACCTATTACTCTCTGCCTTGATTATAGCTGTGCCTGTGGGTGTGAAGTAGTCACACTTTCCTAATGCCTAATGTTTAACATTTTTGTATATCTTCTTCGGAGAAATGTTTATTCATCCTTTGCCCGTTTTTCAGTTGGATTGTCACATGTACCTGTGTGCACACGCGTGCGTGCACACACACAGACACAGACACAGACACACTGTTAGGTAGAGTTCTTTTTATATTCTGGTTACAAGTCTCTTATAAGATACATGATTTATCAACATTTTCTCTCATTCTGTGGGGATTATTGTTTTAAGCTGCTGAGTTTTGAGATAATTTGTTATATAGCAATAGGTAACTAACACATTAAGTATGTATATACTCTATATCAAAGCAATTCCATTCCTGGCTATAGCCTTCAGAAGATCTTGCACAGATCCACAAGGAGTTACATAAAAGGATGTTTATGTATAGTTTGGGTAGCAAGAAGCTGGAAGCAACTTACATGCCTGTCCCTAAGGGAATTGATAAATAAAATGTGGTGTATGTATATGATAGAATATTATAAAAGCAGCCAGATGCAGGCTGTCAGGAACTGCTGTGACGTGACAGACTCCAGGTGAGCAAAATAAGAATTCAGTTTACGGCAAAAACCGGCTAAGTAAATGAAACACACAACATTTTTTAAGGAGGATACATATACCTTAACACTGGAATAGGGTCTGTTTAAGGGGACAGAATGGGACTGAAAGGGGGAATGATGGAGGGAAACAGAAAGAGAAGAGAGGCCTTGCATGGATGAATGTGGCGTGGGGTCACCTCAGTTCCGTGCACCTGAGGCCCCGAGCACAGATCCAGAAACAAGGTCTTGCTCTAATGGAATTGACATTTGGCACTGTGTTAGGCTAAACTGTCAAAATGACCACAACAGAAGGTTTTTTTTTCTCCTTCACTCATGTAACATCCAGGGTAGTTTCAGGTTAGGGTAGTGGGAGGGGCATACTTGATTCTATGCAGTCGTTTAGGGACCAGGCTGATGCCAATGCTTATACAGCCTCCAAGATTGCTTTGGGTGGTGGTGTTTTAGTGAGTCGAGTAGAGCTTGTGAGATTGCCTAGCAGACATAACGGGCCACCTCTAGAAGTGGCACAAACTTCCACTCACATTCTGTGGTTAGATCTCAGTTGCATGGTCCACTTAATTCAAGAGAGCCTCAGAAATGTAGTGCATGCCCAGGAAGAGGGAAAAATGGATGTTTTTGGACCGCTGTGGTCTCTGCTGCAGTGTGTACCTCTCATACCCCTAAAGAAAGGCTGTCCATTCTCCAGCCATCTGAGACATGTGGATGTTGAAGCAATTTTGAAATCTGGAAATTCCCAAAGGGGGCTCTGTTCTCTAACTGGAGAGTCTCAGCTGGAGTCACTGCCAAGTTGGAGATGTCTCTTCCTTCACTCTAGCTAGTAGCTGTCAGAGAAGTGCTTAGGCTGAGAGATGAAGGGGAAGCTGGAATTGCATCTAGAATCAGCATTTGTGAGACGGAGTATGTCAGGAGATAAGCTCAGAAAACAAACTCTAAGTTTCTACAGTTAGCATGAAGAAGAGCTGGGACTAGAACCTAGTGTCCTACTGGGTTGCACACTGCCTTTCTGGTCCTTTGGCTCCTTGTTGTAAACATTATGTCAAAAGGCCCAAGGTTAGAACATTACTGGCGAAACTGGTGAAATCCAAATAAAGTCTGTAGTTCCTAGAAATATGCCACTGATAATCTCTTAGTTTTGGCAAATGTACCATAGTTATATAAGCAGTTTAACAGTCAAGAACTTTGGGTAAAGAGTAACAAACTCTCCATATTAGCTTTACAACTTACTGTAAGTTTAAATTTTTTTTCCCAAATAAGCTTATTTTACAACAAGGCCCCAGTGAATATAGGCTCTGGGCCCTGGACCAACTCTTAGTCACTGCTACTTGGGAATTTATACTTTTGCAAGCTGTTTTGTCAGCCATCCCTGTTCCTTGGCCACAAGTGGCAGTGAATACATTCAACTCCTAGCACTTTGTCACAGCTCTTGTCCACAGCTGGGTGTTATTGCCATATGGGTTCAGGTTTTAACTTCATTTTAGTTGGGCCTCGCACTTTCTTAGGAACAACTTACTTTAGGAGGTCATTATGGACTGAATGGTGAAACCTCCCTCCTGCCCGCCCCCCCATTCCCATGTTGAAACCCTAGCCCCAAGGTGATGGTATTCCGAGGTAGGAACTTTATTTAGGAGGTGATTAGGTCCTGAGGGTGGAGCTTCATGAATGAGATGCGTGACCTTGTAAAAGACCCCAGAGAGCTCCCTTGTTCTACCATGTGAGGACACAGTGAGAAGCATGCCTCTGCCCTAGCCAGACACTAAATCAAGCTGCTAGTGTCTTGATCTTGCCCCCAAGCCTCCAGACCTGTGATAAATAAATATATGTTTTAAGCCACCCCCCCCCCCC
>PITA01008127.1:0-38567 GCA_004023965.1 Spilogale gracilis | reverse complement strand
GCTCTGTGTTTGGTAGGCATTGGTGAAAATTTATAAATTCCTCTCCCTCCGATTTCGCTGCCCTTGTGTGCTGAGAACAGCATGTCCTCCTGGCAGAGACCTCCAGGCCTGTCCCGCGTGTAGCTGGCTGTCATTTCCTAGGCTGGCTACTAGAGGGCAGTGTGACATGCCTTTTCCAGACTGGGGAAAGGAGGGCCCTGGGTCTGAAGCACTCACTGTGTTCTAGGTCATAAGCCTTAGTTAGCATCACTGAAGGATATGGGTGGCTACATTCATTTGCCTCTTCCACTTCTTATCCCTACCTTAAAACCAGAAACATAATCCTGTTTTCAATATGGTAAATATTTTTAAGAAAGAGATGGTATTTAGATTTTGATCACACTCTCCCTTAAGCTTTGGAGTACTTTCTCCACAAGGCAGATTTTGTTTGTTTGCTTGAATCAAATTCAGACCCTCTTGTTCTTCCTCACCTGTGCCACCTTCTCCATTCTAAAGTTTAGACCACAGTGCAGTGAGCAATACTAAAAACCACCGGGTTATATACCTTAAAAGGGTGAATTTTATGACATATGAATTATAATCTCAAAGAATGTAAAGGGGAAAAAAAGCAGCAGTGAGCAGACACTGTAGCTCAAACAGAATGTAATTAGTTGATGGTACTGACTTGGAAAAGTCTCAACGTTTTTCCCATTCATTCGTTAGTTAGAGGGAAACACCCTGACTTCTTTTTCCCTCAGGTATCCACTGACCTTCTAGGACACACGGTGCATCCTTCCTTTCTAACCAGGTTACTCACCCTTGGCTCAGGTAGTTTCTGAGAGCTGGGTTAGGGTTAGGGTGTGGCTGGGAGATCCCAGTGGTAAAGCTGAGTCTACGCTGTGAGGTGGTTTTTTGTGGGACCTCGGTTTCAAGTTTGAGTTGGTTAGGAGACATGTGTCCTGAACTGTGCATTTTTGCACAGGTTATTTGGGCAGTTTCTTTCCCTCGATGATTATTACATTTGGGAATTTTGACTCCTGTTGTTGTCATAAGTACTTCCAGAGCTGGCTTTCAGGCTGCTGGACTGACCTATTAAAAAAAGCAGAGAGATTATGGGGCCAGGCTGGAGCTGAGTTGTGTCTCCTCCATGACTCTGGCTTTTTTTTTTTTTTTTTTTTTTTTTTTTTTTTTTTTTTTTTTTTTTTTTTTTTTTTTGCCATATGCAGACAACTGCATACGGTATCTGCGAGACTCAGTCTTTCCTTTGTACCTGAATATTTTCCTTTGTTCAGTAGAGAAATTGTGTTTCGCTCCCATTTGATGCTGTGGACCTTGGGCTTACACAGGTTCAACCTTTCAGAAAACAAAGGCATGTAGGAGGTCCTAGTGGTAGTTTGATCTTCATTTGGTGCCTGTGAACCCATGCCAGAGTGGTCGGAAAAGGAGAAGGAGCAAATCTTCCCCTCCCTGCATATTATGCTCAGGACCCTCTGTAAACTAAGGAATTACAAGGAGTTACAGAGAAAAGTGCAATGTCTGGTGCTTCCAGACAAGATTTGGTTTCTTTTTCTTTTGGCAGAGGAGAAAACATTTTGCAGAGAGGTTAACTTGCTCAGAATTGCTCTAAGTTGGGAAAGATCTGGGATTTAAACCTCAGACTCCTCTCCCAATGGCTCAGCCTACACCCACCCTCAGGCCTGTAGCAAGGTGAGAGGTGAAGGGGGGACCCAAGGGATGACAGAAGTTCTTACCGGCAGCTTCTCATGGCCTCTGTGATGAGGGTTTCCATAGTGCACTTGGGAGAATGGCTTGCCGGAAGTTTCAGTTTGTAACTTGGCTTTCAAGGCCCTGAGTGTACTAGAGGGGCACTTAGCCTTCACTCTTTTTACCAAGAATTTGGGAGGAGGTGAATAAGGCATCTGGGAAGAGAGGAATGCTTGACTGGGGAAATAATAATAATGATTTTAATTGCTATCTTGGTTAAATATTTACCACATGTCAAACATACGTTAAGTGCATACATACCTCACCTCTGTGGTCAGGAACAAATATCAGACTCCCTAATTGGCTGCCAATTCAGGAAAGTAAAATTTTTGGGTTTCCCGAGAATAATGGGGTTGGGATGCTCTGGCAGGGTAAACTTTTTCCCTTATTCCCTGTGTACCCCTGCTCCCTCCCTTGGGTTGGGGGAGTAGTTGAGACCCATGCTGATTACCTCTTGACAGAGAGCTTGGGTACTTTACCCTCGTTCCTGTGTCTCCATCACACTTGGCAGTGCTCTTCCTGCCTGGGAGGGTCATCTCCTGCTTCAGCCATCTCGGCCTCAGATACTGACGCATTGTGGGCTGCCAGCCAGGGGCAGGGTCTTTCTGCACAGCCGGGATAGATTTGCTGCATGGGGTGAAAACATCTCTACAGGTCGGGACCTATACCTGTGAGCCAATCCAGGCATGCCAAAGAGAGGGGCACCGTGCCACCTACATGCTTTTTTTTGCTTTTCATTTGTGTGTCTGCCTGAACTATACAGAGTGTTTTCAGGTAATTTCGAATACAAATTTATTGCTTCCCTGAAAATAAAATTTTAATTTATTTTATCTCTGCTTCTTTTCACACTCCCCAGTTATCATGCTTAGACCCAGCAGAGAGGATGCAACACTGGCAGCCAAAGGATAGGGCAATGGAGAGCCTTTCTAAAGCGTTCTGGTAGGCAGCTGGAGGCTGTGGTTGAGAGAATGTGGTCTTGGGAAATGAGCTTGGAAGTGTATGTGTTGGGGTAGGAGGCGAAGAGCTCTCTCCTTTGCTAGGCTGGCATCCCTGCTGCCTTCTCAGTGAAGGCTCTCCTTTCCTCCACCACTTTGGACTAGGACTCCATTTCTGTAACATTTGTGTGCACTGTGTGCCTGTTCCTGGCTTTGCCTCAGAGTGGGGCCCTCTCACCATTCAAGGATGAGTCAGAGGGCGGTAGAGGGCCATTCTGAGCCCCCAAGGGAAGCAGGCTGTAAGAGGCAAGAAGCCGGACAAGGCTGGGCAAGTGGAGTGCCTTATACTCTGTGGTTTCATGAGGACTGGATAAGCCTACCTACTCTGCTTCCTGGTGTGCAGTTAGAGCTCATGTCTCCCAGAGATGTGGAGGGGAAGAGACTGACCCCCCCAGTTAGGAAGATCATGCAGTTTGACCCCAAACTTTGGTAGAGTGAGGACAAAGTCAATCTGAACTAGTTGGAGATCCAGAATTCTGAAACAATTAGTCCTTTGCTTTGTTATCTTCTATAACTATGTCTATGAATTGGACAGAAGACTGAGTTCTGAATTATTACAGATCTTTGACTTATGGTGAGGTTACATCTCCCTAAACCTACTGTAAGTTGAAAATCTCAGAAGTGGAAAATGATTTAATGCAGCTAAACTACTGAATGTCATAGCTTAGCCTAGCCTACCTTCGATATGCTCTGCACACTTACTGTTAGCCTGTAGTCAGGCAACATTATCTAACACAAAGCCTACTTTTTAATAAGGTGTTGGATAGTTGCTGTAGCTTTTTGAATACGGTATTGAAAGTGAAAACCAGAATGGTTGCATGCGTGCAGAAAGGTGGTCAGGGTGTTGGCCGTTGACCGCTGTGGTCGCACGCCTGACTGGGAGCTGGGGTGCGCTGCCATTGCTCAGCATCGCCAGAGAGTAATGTACTTCCCACTAGCTGGGCGAAAAAGATCCATATTCAAAACTTTAAGGACAGTTGCTACTGAACGCTTATCACTTTGGCACCATCATAAAGTTGAAAAATTATAAGTCAGATCATCATAAGTTGGGGACCGTCTGTACCTCTCTCTTGGGCAGTGGAGCCCTCCTCTGGCCCCTACCCCCACAGCAGCCCTGCAGCTTGCCGAGAGTTCTTGGTTACTCACTCGATCCCCTGGCTGCTTTTGTTTGAGTCAGTGTTGAGGACTTGGTTCCACCCTGAGGCTTGGAAGTTACTCTGGTATTGGCTGATACACTCCATGCAGCCTGGACGCGTTATTGGTGCTATTTTTCTGCCCTGAATGTGAACTGGGAGCACTGACTCGCCAAGAAGAAGGTTCTGGAAGGAAATCTGATGAGTAGTGGTCATATGGTAGTTACCTGAGGGGAGCAAGAAAGTGTGCAGAGGGCCTCCTCTGTGTGGGAAAGTTTTGAGAGTGAAGGTGGGGGCCTGGACCAGCCTTGGCTCCTACACTGCTGGTTCTACTTAACCCTTTTCTAATGGGAATAATAGACGCAAATAGAAGAGCATTGCCTCTCCCACCACTCTGACCTTCAGGGTTGTCTCCCCAAGACCAGAACTAAAGAATTCTTAGTGTGGAATCCAGATTATCCGCCTACCCCTTTTTGGGTCACCTGAGCCCTTGAAAGCCTGGATGACAGGGCTGCCCACTAGTTCAGCCTAAACAGGAAGGGGCTATGATGGGCTTATTGCTGTGGTACCCTCCCACAATGGTTCCAGCTGGCCTTGGAGGCTCTTGAAGGGACAGGGCTGAGGCCCTTGTTGCTTTCTGCATTCTGCTGGGCTGATGGTTCCCATCCCTGGGATCTCCCAGGGGGACAGAAGTGCCCCTGGTTAGGGTGAAGTGGGTGGGTTGGAAACAAAGGGTTTTATACAGAATGCCACTCCTCTGTCCCCTAGGCTAAGACTCACCTGAGTGGGAGGACTTCTCCTGGTAAGTCATTGGCTCCTTTCTCCAGGGCTTGTAACATTCTCCATAGGTTGTGCTGAAGGGGAGCTGCTGAGGCTTGCAGTGCTGGCTCAAGTAGCCTAGGGGCTGCATCTGGGGTGGAACCTTGGGAAGGGGCTCCAGGCGGTATTTAATAGCTCCTGGGGCTATTTCCTCCTGGACTTTGGGCTCCTGCAAAGCAGCCCCTCTGCTGCTGCTTCCCTGTAGTGGGAAGTTAACTTTTGCTTCTTTGTATAGGGGAAGTCAGTGGGGGATCGGCCTCCTAGGGTGAGAGGTCATCAAAGACTAGGCAGCTGCTACTTTCTAGCAAGTTACTTCACTTCTCTGAGCCACCATTTCCTTATCTGTAAACTCACTTCCTGGGTTATTGAAAGGATCTGAAATAAAGTAGCGTAGTGTCTGGCAGGTAGGAGTGCTTCATAAATAGTATCTTCTCTTAAAGTGTTAACAATAAGATATTTCCAGAGCGTTTCTGCCCTATCAGTGGCTTGCATCCCTGTTGACTGCACCCTCCCCACCTTACCTCAACACCAGGATGGCTGTCCTCTGCCTGGGTTTGGGGAGCCCGTATGTCTTGCTGGGTGGTACTGAGCTCTGCGCTATTTGAAGAAGCCTGAGCAAGTGGGCAGAGTCTTCTGTGCCCTGGAGAGGGGGTGTCTAGAGCAGGGGGAGGAGGAGTGATGGCCTGTTCCAGTGAGGCTTCCCCATTTACCTCCTTACCTGTCACCTCCACTCTCCCCTGAGGGCAGAGCTGGGTTGCCACGGGTGGCCTTGGTGTTCAGACAGGACCCAAGCAGTAAGAACTGGGCAAGAAGATGGCGGGTGGGGGGGGGGCAGGGGGAAGTAGCTGGGGTGGGGGGAATGCTTTCTCTGCATTTAAGGGCATATGGCATATCAAAAGCAGTTATTTTTAGTGAGCATTTCAGGTCTTTATTTATTTATTTATTTGGCCTTGAAAGTAATGCTGGTTGCTAGAGGGGTGTCTTACCGACTGATGGCCCGAAGTCTGGGTAGGGGTTTGCCCGGTCCCCGGGATTGATGCCATTGTCGTGTCTGTGTTTCCTAAGATGCAGAGGAAGGAGGATTCTGGCAGAGCACAAGAGGGTTAGAGCTGAGTCACAGGTTTGTTGACCTGCTACTCCAGAAGCTGCGAGGGTGTGCCCCGTGGGACCTGTGGGAGCCCGTCCACACGGACTTGTCAGTAGCTGACAGTCTCTCGGGAGAGGGAGGAAGGGTGGCCTTCGACATTGGCTACACTGAGACTCAGCATTTTAGGTTAAAGGGTGGGAGATTAGGTTAAAGGGCTGCTGCCCTTCTGGAAGCAGCTTTTTGGCTCGTGAAGGAATGTTTTTGACTGGCCTTTTTGACTCCATGGACAGTGGAGACGGCAGGGTAGTGTGTAACAAGGACATGCCAAAGGGCCATTTAACCTACAGTTGATGTTGGGAGGCTGCAGTTGTAGTGGGGAGCAGGTGAAAAGAACTCTATTGGTAGGTCTGCCCTTGAACCATTAAGGTCCGAGCACACCCTGAGTGAGAGCCGTACCCAGGACAGGAAGCGTCCTGTGTCTTCTGCCTGTCAACCCTGTGTTAGAGGAACAGAAGCAGACAGCAGGAGCTTTGGAGACAGAAGGGGAGAAGGGGGGCACTCAACGATAGTCACTGAGTCTACAGTCATAGCTGAAGGTGGGTATTGTAGCCCTCCGGCTTTCTGGGTTGTGATCACAGTAGTGTCCTTGCTCAGCCCTGCCCTCTGTCCCCTGTTTGTACTTTGGCAGACCCATTTTGGTTCTGAGATTTGGTGTCTTAGGTTGCCTTGGTCCTCCTCATTGATTATGAAAGGCACCCTACCGGCTTTGGGAGAGGAGGTAGAAGCCACTCTTTCCCTAACGACAGACTCCCTGGACCAGCAGCTAGAGGAGGGAGGTGATTGTGTGATTGTCAGGCACCAAGATTGTTGGACCTTATCTCTGCTACCAGCCTCAAGTCCAAATCTGGATCGCCTCTGTGTGTGGGTGATGTGTATGTGCATGGGCATGTGTATGTGTGTATGTGCCCATGCTCTGGCCCTTCAGAAAGTCCCTGTTATTTTCTACCCTGATCTCCATTCCCCATACAAGACACACACATGCAGACCCCCCCCCCCCCACACACACACCAGTTGTTGTCCTGATACAGAAGGTTGACCTGCATCTTGTCAGCTGAAAGGATTTGGCCAGTAGTGGACACTCTTTCAGAACCTGGAATCACAAAATAGGAATCTCAGAGGTGAATGATACCATAAAATAGAAGTCTTTTAGACATCTATTCATGATACTTTTCCCACACCAATAAATTTGGAAGTATTTTCCACCAGCTTGCTAGTTCAGCTGCTTTCCCAGCCTTTGGTCCCATGGAAATACACTGCTAATTATATGAATCCTAGAATCGAAGTTAGGGTCTTAGAGATTTGATTCTTACATCTGTTCCATGCTGGAATCCCCTGGCAAATCACGTTTCTAGAAGTGCCACTCCCACCCACATTTGAACACTTTTCTGCCCTGTTCCCAGCACCTGGGACATATGTAGTTCGTTCTTTGACAACTCGAGCTATTTGCAGTTATGCTCCCCTATGGCTTCACCATTTGTCTGAATTATCCATCTTGGGGCTTACACAAACTGACTAATAACCCTTCTTCTATCTGACAACATTTTAGATGTGTTGGAATAAATTTTCTTTCTCTTCCTGGAGTCACAAGATTAAGGTAATAGGAGGAGAGTTTTGTTTTGGAACTTACATGAGAAAGGAAACACAATTTTGCATCAAAGGTAGTAGGAAATTACTCTTTATACATTAAGGATCTAACTGTGTCTACAGACACTTCACGTAGGGCCTCTTCCCTCCCCTCTATCCCCAGTCCAGCAGCAGGGCCAAGCATGACAACCCAGCTGGAGGCTGGCACAAGAGGAGGCAGTTGGAGGAAAAGGATGAAGTACCGTAGGAGAGGACTGAGGTTGTCAGTGCAGAGGGCCCAGGTGCATGCTCCCAGTGAACTTCTGAGAGTCGCCTCCAGGTGTCCTAGAGTCATAAATAAAGCCCGGGGATAGATGGAGTGGACTAGAGGAACTATTCTTGAACACTGCCCATCCTGCAGGTGCTCTGTGTTTGTGTGTCGGAGGCGGAATAGCACAAGAACCTGAAGTGTAGGGACTGAGGGAACAACCTCTAGGGTTCGTTGTGCTTGAGTAGCTATTAGTAAGACATTTCCCCCCTTCAGTGTGGCAACTCTTTCATCATTGGGAAATAATGTCACAGTTATGTTGACCTTATAAGAAAGCTGCTGGGCCCATCTTATTTTTTTCTAGTTCCTTCAACGACATGATTTTGAGTCCCATACTGTCCTCTCTGAGGTCATTCCAGTTTGCCCCTTCTGAAGTAGAGTACCTGGCTTAGGTCCTGAGGCCCAGGATATTCTGATCAGAGTACAATAGGACCGTTACTTTCTTGCATCTAGATGTTAAATTATAATCAATATATTTGAGGTTGAATTAACTTCCATGGTGACCACATCCCACCATTGATTCCCAGAGAAAACTATTGTCAAACGTTCCCACTGCTCCTTTATACATATTGTGAGAGAAGAGATGGAGCCGTATTGCCCCCATTGCCTACTTGTGCAGTTGGCGTTTTGTTCCTGTATAGTTACTTTCAGCATCTAGAAATCCCACTTGCTCTTTGACACTTTCTCAACATGGAAGGGAATGTGATGGTGGGCCTTGTCCTGGTTTTTCTTGGTGTAGGAGAGAAAGAAGCTAGAATGCGGGTTATCTGGGCCCATTTCTTCTCCTAAGGCTCAGATGAGCACAGCCAACATGTTCTCATGCTGGAGAGGACTTCTGACTTACAAATTGGAAAGTCTTTCAGTGTAGACTTTAGAGAAACGTTTGACAAAGATAAACTCAAGCAACCACTCGAGGTGTCGGGAGACCTCGCTGTCTGCTCGGCTCTGCTCGGGAGCTTACATTGCAAATTAACGCTGCTGCTTTAATTTAAGTTCAGGCTCAGCTTACCAAATCAGCCTTTCTCTGAGTTTTCATGGTGCTTTGTACTCAATACTCATATGCTGTTCTGTGGATCATGAGGTCCTGTGGCCAAGACTTTTAGTCATTTTCTTGTTCTTATTTATATTCTTATTTTCTAGACCTTTTACTCATTTTCCAACTCCCAGGTCCTAGCCCAAGGTATTATACCTCAGAACTAATAGCTGCCATTAATTGGGTACCACTATGAGCCAGGCAGTCTCTATAGCGTAATTTCATAAAAACTCAACAAATTTGGTGCTAATACTTTCATTTTGTAGACAGGGAAACTGAGGCTGAAGACCACAGAGCTACCAAAGCCTATGTACTTTGTTCACATGAATGAATGAATGAATGAATGAATGAATGAATGAATGAATGAATGTTTCTTGTGGTAGTTACTCTGGGTGAGTAGACCAAAGTTGGTTTATTGCTTTCAGGATGCTCCCTACAGCTTCTTAGTGGAAGTCTCTTATTAGCAGGGCTAATAATAGATTGTCATGTATGCAACATTAGATGAATGTTTAACTAGCACATGGACCTCCTGTCAGATATTCATGGAGTGGCTCACCAGCTAGCCCAGTCCCAGCAATAGGGAGTTTGTAGATTTTATGGGAACAGGGTAGGGGAAGCATTATCCCAGATAATCATGGAGAGACTGAGGATAGGAATGTCTCCAGGGTCTCATGGGAGGTGGTTGAGCAGGAGGCCCTCATCTACAGGGTGTGTCCAGTCTCCTCAGTGTTCTATTAAGGTCCTTTGTGGCCTGACCCATCAACCCCTTCCCTGGACTCTCTGGACTTCACTTCCTTGGTCAAACACCACTGGTTCAGACTTTTGTGCTTTTCCATACTGTCTCTGCTGTTCCATTTTTTTTTTTACTCATCCTTCAGGGCCCAGCTCAAGTATTTCCTTTGTAGGGTTTTCTCTGGCTTCCTTGCTATGGGTAGAAAGGCTGAATTAAATGCTTCCTATTTATGTAACATTTGTAAATATTTACGTACTCAACTTAGGATCGTCTAAATCTATAAACAAATATTAACAGACTTGAAGGCAGAAATGGACAGCAATACAATAATAGAGGGGGACTTTAATACCCTACTTACACCAACGGATAGATCATCCAGACAGAAAGTCAATAAGGAAACATTGGCATTAAATGACATATTAGATCAGATGGACTTAATAGATATATACAGAACATCCCATCCAAAAGCAGCAGAATACACATTTTTCTCAAGGGCACATGGAACATTCTCCAGGATATATCATATGTTAAGGCCACAGACAGGTCTTAATAAATTTAAGAAGATTGAAATAATATCAAGGATTTTTCCAACCACTATGGTATGAAACTAGGAAGAAAACTGGAAAAAGCACAGATATGTGGACATTAGACAATGGACTATTGCACAGCCAGTGGGTCAACAAAGAAGTCAAAGGAGAAATAAAAACATGGTTTGAGTCAAAGAAAATGGAAATACAACATATGAAAATTTATGGGATACAGCAAAAGCAGTTCTAAGAGGAAAGGTCATAGTGACACATGCCTACCTCAAGAAATAAGAAAAATCTCAAACAATCTAACTTTACACTTCAAGGAACTAGGAAAGGAACAAATGAAGCCCAAAGTTGGTAGGAGGAAATAACAGACCAGAGTGGAAATAAATGAAATAGAGACTAAAAAGATAATATGAAAGATCAGTGAAACTAAGAGCTGGTTCTTTGAAAATAAACAAAATTGATAGACTTTTTGCTATGTTCTCCAAGGATAAAAAGAGAAGAGGGTTAAAATAAAATCAGAAATGAAAGAGGAGACACTATAACTGATTGCACAAATACAAAGCATCATAAGAGCCTACTCTGAATAATTAGACACCAACACATTGGACAACGTAGAAGAAATGAATAAGTTCCTAGGATCAGACAAACTTTCAAGACTAAACAGAAAAAATAAGAATTGGTTGAAGAGGAAGGAACACCTCCAAACTAATTTTATAAGGCTTGCACTGCTCTAATGCCAAAACTGACAATGACATGCCAAAAAAAGAAACTTACAGGCCATTATCTCTGGTGAACATGGATGAAAACATCCTCAACAAAATGTTGCCAAACTAGATTCAACAATACATTCAAAAAATTACATACCATGATCAAGTGTAATTTATGCCATCATTGCAAGGATGGTTTGACATCACAAATCAACATGATGCAACACATTAAAAAAATTAAGGATAAAAATCATGTGGTCATCTTAATAGATACAGAGAAAGTACTTGACAAAATTCAACATCCATTCATGATTAGAAACACCCAACAAGGTTGTTATAGATGCAATGTACCTTGACATAATAAAGGCCACATATGATAAGCCCATAGCCAGCATCAAACACAATGGTGAAAAGCTAAAAGCTTTTCCTTTACTATGAGGAGCAAGACCAGGAGGTCCATGCTCACCATTTTTATTAAACTAGTATTGCAAGTCCTAGCTAAAGCAGTTAGGGAAGAAAAAGAAACAAAAGTCATTCAACTTAGTAAGGAAGTTATAGTAAAACTGTCACGATTTGAGGATGACATGATTTTATTTCCATTTGTTGCATTTCCATACATTAACAACATACTAGCAGAAAGAGATGTTAAGAAAACAATCCTATTTACAGTTGCATCAGAGAGAACAAAACACCTAGGGACAAATTTAACCAAGGAGGTAAAAGACCTGTACACTGCAAATCCTAAGACATCGATGAAAGAAATTGAAGAAGGCACAAATAAATGGAAAGATATTCTGTGCTCATGGATTGGAAAGATTCATATTGTAATAATTTTCATACCACCGCAAACAATCTACAGGTACAGTATAATCCCTACCAAAATTCCAATGGGCATTTTTCATAGAAACAGAACAAACTGTCATAAAATTTGTATGGAAACACAAAAGACTCCAAAGAGCCAGAGCAATCTTGAGAGAGAAGATCGTGGAGGCATCACACTCTCCGATTTCAAACTGTATCACATAAGGACGGCATGTATTGCAAGGAGCACTGGGTGTGGTGCATACACAATGAATCTTGGAGCACTGAAAGAAAAAATAACTATCACAGAGCTATAGTAATCAAGATGGTATGAAATCGGCACAAGAAGAGACACATAGATCCATGGAACAGAATAGAGACCTCAGAAATGAACTCACGTATATATGACCAATTAATTTACAACAAAAGAGGTAAGAATATACAATGGGGAAAAGATAGTCTTTTCAACAGCTGGTATTGGGAAATCTGGACAGTCACATGCAAAAGAATGAAACTAGGCTACTATCTTACACCATTCACAAAAAAGAACTTAAAGGGGATTAAAGACTTGAATGTAAGCCCTAAAACCATAAATCTCCTGAAGAAAACACAGGTGAGCTCTTTGACATCGGTCTTAGTGATGATTTTGTGATCTGATTCCAGAAGCAAAGGCAACAAAAGCAAAAAATAAACAAGTGGTACTACATCAAACTGAAAAACTTCTGCATGGCAAAGGAAACCATCAACAAAATGAAAAGGCCACCTCCCGAATGGGAGCAAATATTTGCAAATCGTATACCTGATAAAGGGTTAATATTCAAAATATATAAAGAAGTCATGCAACTCAATAGCAAAAAAAAAAAAAAAATCCAATTAAAAAATGGGCAGAGGATCTGAATAGACGTTTTTCCAAAGAAGATATACAGGCAGCCAACAGACTCATAAAAAAAATGCTCAATATCCCTAATTATCAGGGAAATGCAAATTAAAACCACAATGAGGTATCACCTCATACCTATTAGAATGACTATGGAGTGGGAACTGTTGCTCTGAGTCCCTAAAATGCACAACTGTTGGTTCCTGATGTAGTTAGCATGCGTTTGTGTATTACTTTGCAGCTAATGTATGTGAACTTTTCTGATAGGATGTAGACATTCCCCAATACCAGTGACCTCATTCCCACCCTACAGAGAAACACAGTAGTGGTCCCTATACCTCTGACTTAGGGATCTCAACTCAGGGGAGCAAAAGAGGATCCCTAAGAGCCTTGCATCAACCAGGTAACAGTACAAAATGAAGTCATCCAGGAGCCCTGCTACCCTGGGGTTGACTACTCTGATTTCCCTTTGTCATCTCTTAGGTTGGGGATGGGTGGCTTGTGAATAGTCTTCATTGATTTTGTAGTTCAGGCTAGGGAATAGGCTGGGGGAAAGCAGGTGAGGAGAAGGGTAAGGAAGAGAGAGGGGCTTTGCAATCTGGGTGGGCCTTTGGGAAGGGCAGAGGGCCTTTGGGAACAGCCCAGAGCAGGGCCAGGCAACCACCTGGGAGGAAGGGGGAATGCTGCCCTCCTGCACTGCGGATGGGCCCATGCGCCCTACTCCATGTGGCCCTTTGCCAGACACATGTAAAGATAGCATTTTATTCCCTTCAGGCTTCTGCCTTTTGGCTGAGCCTCCTCTTCTATCTTCCTTTTTTCCTGTTCCTTCTGTCAGGTACCTCCCCCCTTGGGAAGGACATGTGTCACCTCTCTCCCCAAGCTGGACTGTCTAGATGCCTGTGCTCTGGCCCAGGGCAGGGGCTCTGACTTTCCCTCTCAGTGCTGACTGAAAGGGAATAGCTTCATCTCTGGCTGGAGACTGAGAGAAGGTTGCTTGTCTCTCTGCTCAGAGCTTCTCCACTTTCTGCCCAGGCTCTCTGGGACCCTCCTCTTGCCTGTGGTTAGACAGACCATTTAATTTACTGCCCAAACTGGGACACTTCTGTGAGTGAATGGTGCCTGTGTGTGTGTGCGTGCGCGCATGTGTGATATTCGTAATTGTGCTAAGACAACAGGTGTAAACCAGGACTGTCCTAGACATACAGAGTCACGGAGTCATGGTGAGCAGAGCTCTGAGGGCCGGCCTGCCTCGCTCTTGTCCCCAGGGAAGGAGTGGAAGGCCGAGGCGGCCAGCAGAGGCCGCTGCAGCACCAGCTACACGTGCAGGTCTCAGGGCCTGCGGAGCTCCCTTCACCATTAAGGGGCTGCGGGAGGGAAGGCCTGGGGGGCAGAGGCTGGGTGTGGTGGGTGAAGCTGGCTGTGGTAAAGGCTGCGGGCCTTCGCTGATGGTGTGGCAGACAGTGAAATCTGGGCCCGCCTGGGCTTGATTTACAACGTGATGAAAAGGCTGTGTGCTCCTTCCAGTCAAGCTGGGGACAAAGCCCAAAGCCCCGGCGGGCAGGAGGCCATGGTGCTGGTTTCTCAGAAGCTCCCTGTAATTCCAGAATTGCACTGTGCCTCTCCTGCATCCCAGCAATTTTGTCCTGCCCTTTAGATGGTGACTGGGCAAGTGGATTTGTGGTACTACCAGCTCCTGAGGCTGGCACCTGCCTAGGCGGGGTTAGCTGGAGGGCCCACAGATCAGCCCAGGGGCACGCTGTGTCAGAGAGGACCACAGGAATGCCTAGAATCTCCTTTGCCTGGCTTGCAGGTGGAGAATGCAGACCAGCCGTGGAGTCCTGCGAAGGAGAAGGGCTCTCCTGGAAACTTCTAGCCCTCTCTCCTCATCTAGCTCTTAACTCTGGCAGAAAACCCCCATTTCTGTCTTCCCCACCTAGAGGACTTCCCTCTCTGGACCTCTGAGTGCAGAGTTGGGAGACCATATTTCTTGGGGGAGGAAAGGATTTCTGTAAAGGGGGGTCCTTACTCTACTCTGGCCTGGGGAAAGTCTTGGTTGCTGAGTGGAGTCTGAACCCCTCTCACCAGCCATGATGTCCTGGCTACTGGCTCACACCAGCTCCCTTGTCTCCATCTTCTCTCCCTACTCACCTTAAGGGAAGGGCAGTATCTGACTTGGCAGGCCATGTGTTGGTGATCATACCCCAGCTCTTCACCCTTTGTCCTCAGTGATGGTAAAAGGGGAGGTGTTCTAAGCAGGCTTCGGGGAGAGCTGCCCTGCCTAAGCAGAGAATTCTAGAGCAGCAGTGGGTATCCGGGGCAGCCACAGCGATTACCATGGCAACGCGAAAAGCAAGCCTAGTTGTGGGGAGGTGGGGCTGGAGCAGGATTCCTGGGATGGTCAGAGCGGGGCTTGAGGGTAAGAAAGAGAGAAACCCATGGCTGCCCCGAAGAGGCCAGCGAGCCCCAGTCTTGCCGCCTGTCAGCCAGAACCCCGTCCTTCCCGGCACATGTCTGTGAGATGCCCAGCCAGGGCAGAGGGTCTACTGGTGTGTGGAGAGCCGGTCAGTGGTTCTGAAGGGGGAGGGGAGCCCAGCTCAACTGCAGTCCCTCCAAAGAATGGCAATGGGTTTTGGACTGTTCCAGCCACTTCTCTACCTGGGGGACCCTGAGCCATCAAAGTTAACCTAGACTACTAACCAAGGATCGATTATTGGCTTGTAATGTGCTTTCCAACTTGCCCTTGCAAAAAGCAGCCTATTTGGACAAAAATGAAAGTGCTTTTCTTGATCTCTGATGCCACTGAGCCCGGCTGATGGCCTTCTTCCCCAGCTGCCTTTGCCTCTCCTCTCTCATCACCTCCCTCTACTCCTTAGGCAAGGCTGGTTAACCCCTCGGGTGCCAGGTTTGGGGTGCCCCCCTCCCAGCTCAGTTCTCAGGAGCTCGGAGCAGGCCAAGTCCAGTGCTTGCCAGCCGCCTCCCCACCCTCCTTCTGGCTGCCAAATCTGACTTTGATTAGCATGTGAGGGGGGAGAAAGCAGGAAAATAGAATATTAAAATCTTAATTCAATTTAAAACACTGTCATTCACAGGCATGCCAAACAGTGAGATGACTAATTATTATGCAAATGAGGCAGATAGAAAAGTGATTAATAATTGCACAAATTAAAAATTATTGTAAACATCCTGTGACGAGCGATAAGTCCGATGGAGAGGCGAGGGCGGTGGGCTGGGGAGGCCGCGGCAGAGCCGGTTCCTGCATCCTTATTTCCTCATTAGGGGGATTTAATTAGTGCCTGATGATGGGGCTCAGTGCTGCCGGGGGTGGAGGAGTGGGTGGCCAGCCCTAGGCCCGGCCATGCTGAGGCTCAGTCCCTCTCCTGCTCCTCCTCATTGACCCATGGCCAGGCTGGATCTGGCTGAGCAGGAGGAGGGGTGAGACAAGAGAGGCAGGCCCAGCACCCTGCAGAGCCTGGTACAATGCCAAGGTTCTCTGCTGTTTTCTGCTGGCCGCTTGCAGCTGCTGCCTTAGGTTTGGGTCTGGGTGATGGTGTGGAGGCCGCTGGGTGGGGGACTGGTGCGCATACCCTGGTTCAGCTGTGCACGTTCCTCAAGTCCAGTGAAGGGACACAGGGAGCAAAACAGCAGTGCTGAGAGTGAGGGGTGGACAGGTCCATGACGTTGCCTGGAACCTCATGGTTACTCAGGGTTTAAGTTTTCCTGACTCTGAGGGGACAGAGGAACCAAGTCCCTGCCCTGAGCTGAGTGACTTGCCTTCTCTGTGTCCAACCTGCACTCTAGCTTCCTCCAGACAGGGCACGCCGAGGAGCTTCTTTGGCTTGGGTGGACTTTGTTGCTCCAGGCTGGGTGGTGAGAAGAGTCGGACCTCGTCTGACCTAGCAGCCCCACTGGTGCTTTCCAGGCCATGCAGCCCTCCTGGGGCCCATCCGTTGAAGTAGGGCAGCAGCTGATGTATTCTCCCAAGCAAAGCCTATCTGCCAGGCCCCGAGCTCTTGGCAGGTGCACGTGGGGTTGGGGCCAGGCCTAAGGCCGGTGGCTGTTCTGTCCCACTGCTCTCCCCTTGTCACCATGGGCCTTAGGGAGAAGGCCTTCCATGTCTGGAGAAGACCACAGATCAAGTCAGAGGTCAAAGTCTGCTGAAGCCCTCTTGCCATTCAAAGGGGCAGGGGCTGCTGGAAATGGGCAAGGCTTTTGGGGAGGACCAGGGTGGCAGCTGGCCTTTGAAGGATGGAGAGGGCTTGGAAAAGTGGGTAGGAAGCAGGGAGCAGGGCAATATCTTTTCCCCAAGAAGCCCAGATCTCCTAACAGCTGTTGCCACGCAGGGCTAAGAAGCTGAGGTTTTCACAGGTCAGAGGTCCAGCCTGTGTGCCCCCACATTTCTCTTCCTAAGACTGGGACACAATTATATGCTGGGAGGCTTTGCTGTCAATGAGGCCCTGCTTGCCCCACCGAGTCTTACTGCCTCAGTCCTGAGAGGGCCCTTCCTGCTGACACTCCTGCCTGCCCCTGCCCCCGGTGTCTCTTCACCTTGGGGGTAGATGTAGGGCCTAGGGCCCAAGTTTGGGGAGACTGATGCCAGCAGGGAGCTGCTCCCCTCTTCAGGGGTGATTTTCCATACCAGGCTGCACATTCCCCTGAAGCTGCTGTCACAACTGGGAAGCAGGTATTGGCGGTAGCCTCTGAGTCATAGGCCAGTGGCTTACTCCCTCTTCCAGGGCAGTGGCGTCTTGCTCTGGTTCCCCAGGGGCAGGCTGTACCCCTACCCACCCATGCTCCTCTTCAAGGGAAGGGCAGCCTAGACTATAACACTTAGTGGAACCCATGAGTGCCCCACAGGGAGTCCCTAGTTATCCTGAAAGATCCCCAGTGGGCATTATGCCCTCTAAAATCCCAGCACTTTCCAGGAATGCCCACACATGTGCTTTTGCTCCCTGTTATACTCCAGAGTTTCCCAGTAACTTTCTAGGACGTCCCCAGCAACTCCCATTGCTTTCTTTTCATTCCCCAGTGTCTTTCTGATTGAATCCTTGAAGGCCCCAGCACTGACAGAAATCCCAGGAACATTCTAGTAACTGCCAGTGAACTCTGAGTAGTGCTTGGGTTGCTCCAAATACCAAAGAGTGGACTTCTAGTGTGTGCCCAGGAGTACTCGGTGTTCCCCCAAGAATGTTTCAGTGTGTTCCCAAGAATGCACGAGTGCATGGTGTCAACATCCCACTGGTCTGTGGGATTTCCAATAGTGTCCATCAATTCTCAAAGTGGTCCTCCTCCCCACCAGTGTCAGCTAGGAAGGGGATCCTCTGTCCCTTCATTCCCTGGGCCCTGCCATTAGGAAGGGAGAGAGGTTCTTTGCCCCTGGCCTCTGCAAGACACCTGGGCTTCCCTTCAGTGGGAAGAGGTGTGAAGGGAAAGGGAGTGCAAATTACCATTTGTTGAGTGCCAACCCTGTCTTAGGCGTTTTATTTAGAGAAGTAAAGTGATTTTTCCTGGTCATCTAGTGGCAGGGAGTGCTCTGAAGGCAGCTCTGAGGGGTGCCGCTACACCCCTGCATGTCCCAGGGCTTCAGAGAGGCACAGAAGGCAAATCCCCGGGGGCCAGGGGTGCACAGGGTGGGGAAAGGGTAGGCAGTGAGCTCTAGGCTCCTTCCTTTCCTCTCTGGTTGTTTTCCCAGTTTGCAGGAAAGAAAGGAAAAGGGGTTACACTGGTTAAGTTTCTTTTGAACAAAGCTCTGCTTCCTGGACCATGGCGGCTGTCAGGTGGCTGCAGGTGTCAGACCCACTCCTCCGGTTTTACCCTTCTGGTCAGGTTTCAGGTTCTGCATCCAGCGCCCACCAGACCCATAGACTTTTCCAGATGAACCCAGTTCCAGAGGCAGCCTAAGATTATGGGCTCGCGCCTGGCCCTTCCCTCAGCCTGGTGGCTGCCCTAAACTTCAGGTTCTAGGTTATCCCTCTGCTTGCTGTAGACATGCTGCCCATGTCAGCCGCCCATCTGCCTCTCCCCTGGCTGTCTTCCCCGGCACGGGGGACACTTGCAACGTGACTTTGAACGTGCAGACTCAGCGGGCAGGGGGATGGGAGCAGCCCCACAGGTGGGGGAATGAGAACTAAACCAAGTCTTTCCCTCCCCTCCCCTAGTGTGTCCCTTTACTCTTAGGAGCACAGATGGGAGGGCAGTGAGGGCAGGGAGTCAGAAGTTGAGGGCACTGGTTCAGGGAGTCTGCTGGTGGGTTGGCTTTATCCCATGAAGGACTCTGGCCCCCTGCTCCCAGCTGGGGGTGCAGGAGAGAGAAGGAGTGACTCGGGTCCTGTATTGGGCAGTGGCCTCCCCATGCAGAGTGGGGAGATGAAGGTTTCAACATATCTTGGCTCCCCAACCATCTCTTCCCCACCCTACCTCCATGTTGGTGGAATCTGAAAAGCATGTAATGGAAAGTTAGGGTTTAGGCAGTTTAGAGACAGACTACATAGGTTTACATCCCTTTCCATCATATAATAGCCATGTGACCTTTACTTAGGGTCTCTGAACCCCAGTTGCTCCATTCATAAAATGTGGCTTCGGCTATTACTTATCTGTCGCATAGTAAATGCTCAATTAAAACAATTTAATGACATACGCACTTTTATGTATGTATGTTATACTTCACATAATTGTATTTGCACACATATGTGATTATGTGTAGGTTTTGTATGTACTCTGTTCTTCCCTCCTCTGCTCTTTGTTGCCTCCAGAAGGGAGGTGAGGGGTCTGCTCTTGACCACTCTGGCTACTCAGGGGGCTGAATTCTGCTCAGGAAAGTCAAGCACAGAAGGGAGAGGGCTTAGTCTAGGGCAGGGGAGCCAAAGCCTTGCTGAGGGAAAGGAAGGTGTCCAGGGAGGGTGGTCTGGGGTGTGGCACGCTGTGTCAGGACCGCAGAGGCTTGAAGCTGATAGGCAGGTACCTTCCTGCTCAAGCTCACCCCTCCATCCTGTCAGCGCCCACACTCTGGCGTCCATAGTGGAAGCCCAGCCATGCCTCTGTCAGCACCGTGGCCAAGGAGTACAAGCCATTGGCACTTGCTGTTTGCCTTCAGGGAAATCTTTTGGAGGGGTAGAGGGACTTTTGACTCAAAGGTTAGCCTCTGGAACTGGGTTCATCTGGAAAAGTCTATGGGTCTGGTGGGCGCTGGATGCAGAACCTGAACAGCGTGCCACACCCCAGACCACCCTCCCTGGACACCTTCCTTTCCCTCAGCAAGGCTTTGGCTCCCCTGCCCTAGACTAAGCCCTCTCCCTTCTGTGCTTGACTTTCCTGAGCAGAATTCAGCCCCCTGAGTAGCCAAAAATTATTCCCTGGTTTACCCTAAACAGGGAATAATTTGGCGAGAATGGGAGACTGTTGTAATGCTTGGGCCTCCCATAGGCAGGTACTTCATGGAGTCTGTGGTCTGGGGGTCCTTCTGTGAGGTGTCAGGGATGGGATGGCCTCTGGTAAGTTTTCTGCAGGAGATGGACTCTCTGATAAGGCTCTTCATGGTATGGGGTCTTCACCTGAGGATCTAGTGAGTAGGTGCTGGCCTAGGCCTGGACAGCCTGAGGGAGGGGCCTTGCCTTCTGTGTCCTCTCCATTGCCCCTCCTCCTCCATGATGCCTTCAGCCCTGGCAGGGGCTGGTGCAGGTGGGGAGGAAGGGAAGGGAGGGATCTCCGGCATAGTGGTGTCTCTGGTGGCAGTGAATTTGGTACTAACAATCAGTACTGCTGACATATGCCAGCCATGCTTAATTATAGAGTAACTGAGGACGATTTGAGATAAAAATCACTAAAAATATTGACTCGAGGCCTCAGGTTTGTGCATCCTTCATAAGGACCCCCAGCATAAAATAAATCTCTCTGCATCCTTCTGGCTGTGGCTGAGCATTTCTGAGCTTCTCTGAGAGTTGAGGCATCAATGGGGTAGGCAGCCCACTTGCCTTGGGTCTGCTCTCCCTTACCAGACATCCCAGCAAAAACAGGTGGGAGCACAGGGAGGGATACTGAGAGCAAGGAAGGCCAATGATCTGCACACCCTGTGTAGGGGCCAGGACCCTGTTCACCCCTTCCCCCACCCCCAGTGACAGAGGGGAGACTGGACAGCTGGGATGTTTATGAGCCTCTTTTCTCTCTTTTTCTTTTCAATTACAATGATACCTCAGGTGATTAACTGCTAATAACCTTCTTAATTTAAAATGGATCTTCTTCCTTCTGGCCATGACAGGGAAGATGTAAGTCACAAAGTGTCAACAGGTTTGGAGGAAAGGGGACAGGGGGCGTGCGGAAGAGAGGGAAAGAGAATCTGGGTGGGCAGCAGAGCTGAGGCTGTTTTGGTTACACCTGGTTACAGGCAGAGCTCTGAGCTGTAGGAAAAGCTCCTCCATGGCAGAGGGAGGGCTCTTTGACGGGCCCGGGGCCATGGGCGTCCAGAGGCCCTGCAATCCCTTTAGCCCTGCCACATTCCCAGACAACACCCATGTCACATGGCATCACCCAACTTAGAAAGAGAGCTCTGTGGGTTCTGGCCCAACACACTAGGCCTTCATCGTGGCCCGGCCCGGCCTTCCGCCCAAGGTATCTTACTTATTAGGAACTGTTGCTTATCCTTGGGCTCATGATCCTGGAAACCCAACTTCTCCCAGCTTCACACTTTCCCAGTCTCAGGGATTTAGGATAAATTGAGGAAGAAAATAAGCTTGTTCTGGATGGTTTAGACATTTGTCCAAAGTTGGTGTCTAGATGAGGTCCATAGCTATGATCTTTCTTGGTTCTCAAATGTATCCCATTATCTTTTTAAAGTGTAGCTCAGGTCTTAGTGATAACAGAGGTGAAGAGAGATTTGGTCTTTGTCCTCAAGGAGCTTACCATTTCCCGGCCAGAGTCTGTCAGGTAAACAAATAATTACAACACAAATAATGCAGAGCACAGGGAAGAAAATACCTCACCTGGTAGCGTATGGGGGTCAGAGAAGGCTTTACAGAGGAGGGGACCTTTGAAGTGGGCCCTGACAGATAAAGAGGAGTTCTCTAGGCAGGTAACCTAGAGAGTAGGAAGGCCATCCCAGCAGAGGGAACAGCATGGAAGTGTAAGAGACTGTGGCTGCTGGAGGAATGCAAGGACAAGAATGTGGCTGGAAAGCAGAGCCAGATCTTGAAGAGTTGGTAGGATTTTTTCTGGGGGTTGATCTTCCTGGCCCAGGACAACTGGGGGCTGCACTCCTTAGCTGGGTGCCTAGGGAGGCTCTAGCCTGGTGACATTAACTCCCAAAAGGCTTGACAAGGAGGTCCTCATTCTCCTACCTTCCTCTTTCCATTTTAGAGTAACAGAAGAGGTATTGGGGCATGAGGAGGTAGGTGGGGATTTAGGAATCAATAGGACCCTGGGTTTAGATTCTCCAAGTGGCTTCTCTCTGTCCCACTCGGCTTTGAGACCATTTTGGTGACTTTGAGCTTTAAGTCCTGGGTGTGTATAGGGCATCTGCTCCCTCCCCGAGGAATCCCCTGCTCAGAAGCTGGGACTCCATTTCCAGAAAGCATCTCACTCTGCTGCTCTGGAATGGGTCTCTGAGCTCAGCCTGGAGATGCCTACCTTCCTTCCCCAAACTTCAGCTGCTGGAAGAGGCCAGCAGGGGAGGTGACTGGTGTGGTTCTTGTTGGGCTGACAGCTGAAGGGCACCATCCCTGTCCAGGAGGGATATGATTATTTCCAGGGACTCTAAGTCTAAGATTTGGGGGCTAGTGGCATCCTGGAGCCATTAGGCTCCTCTCCTAACAGATCTTATCACCATCCCTAGACCCTTGACCTCCCCCAATGGGCCAGAATCATTAGTTTCTGAGTTGG
Organism: Spilogale gracilis; assembly: GCA_004023965.1. Taxonomy (NCBI): domain Eukaryota; kingdom Metazoa; phylum Chordata; class Mammalia; order Carnivora; family Mephitidae; genus Spilogale; species Spilogale gracilis. The sequence continues at coordinate 16,285 of PITA01008127.1, read as the reverse complement.
GCCTGAACAGTCCAAGCCTCTCTTTTCTCAACCCCTTCCTGCTGTTTCAGTGTTTTTTCTTTTTTTTTCCCCCAAGACAAACAGCCTCAAAGCTCCATCTCTTAATGAAACTGTTTGGTGGTGATTAATTATGCAGCCATCTCATTTGCATGCGCAGGCTGTGGTTTCCTGCTTCTCTCCCACCCTCGTCTCCACGCCTCAGGTAAAATAGAGACCTGGGAACTTCAGTGTCTGCCCACCCTCAGGCTGTCCTCCCAGTCACTCCCCCCTCTAGAGCTGGGGGCAGGGGCTGGTCTGTGCCCCCACTCAGGCAGGCCTCCCAGTCACTCCTCCCTCTAGAGCTGGGTGCAGGGGCTGACCTGTGCCCACTCTCAGGCAGCCCTCCCAGTAGCTCCTCCCTTCTAGAGCTGGGGGCAGGGGCTGGCCTGTGCAGTCACACTTGGAGTTGTTGGACAGGGCCATGTGTTATGAACTCCCAACCCAACCTAAAAAGACAGTGTGCTTGGGTCTTACCTCCTTTCTTCCCTTTAGTTACCAACTGTTTGACCTTGACAAGCCGTGAACCCCTGTGGCTCCAGTTGCCTCTTTTGAAAAGAAGGACTCACACGAATCCCGTCCCAAGGGACTGTGTCTGTCTGTCTGCCCCCAGTGTTGGGTATAGTGAAGGTGCTACTGAAGTAGCCTTTTGAATGTTTGGTTGCATCAAATGGTCTCTTGGGATCTCTTTAAGATGTTGCTTCAAGTTTCTCTGGGATCTTCACTTTCATTAGGGTTCTAGTTCTACCTGTTGTAACAAAACACCCTCTCACCTCTAATGTAGCACCCACTGTGTGTATTCCCTTCCTCGGGGTCACCCCTGTTCCTCATCAAGGAGACCCTCAGGGCCTTGTGGGCTTCCCACGGGAAGACTCTGTTATGGAGGGGGGAAGGATGGTGGCTGTTCAAGGCTTGCATACTAAGCCCCCTGTGGCACAATGAGGCAATGCCTTGGGTTGAGGCCAGGGCAAGGAGGAGGGGGCCAAGAAGCTGTGGTGGTGAGGTGATTTTAGTGGCAAAGCTCTGTGTCCCTGGAATTGACATATGTGTCAGACCAGGCAGGAGGAATCTTGTCAAGGGCAAGATTCATGCAAAGTTGAAAGCATTGAACCTGAGTTCTCTGTCATGCATGGGGTGGAAAGGGAAATGGGACTTCCTGACAGTCAGAATTCTCCAGCTCTGGACCCTTTTCCTGTAAGATGTGCATGTGTTCCTACAGACCCAAAAGTGGACTGAGGGTCTTCTTAGGGTTCCTGAACCTGAGGTGAATGACCCCCATCTGGACTGGGAGTTTTAGAAAACCAGAGGGGAGGAGGGGATGACAGGTATGGTGGGAGCCAGATGGCCTCCTAGGGTCTGTGTGGGAAGTCTGACGGTGGCCTCCTGGGAAGGGACAGAGCTCAGTGTGGGGAGAAGTTTTATCCGGAGGCTAGGAAATGACCCTGGAACTAGAGGGCAAGCAGGTTCTGAAGTAAAGCACAGGAGCTGGAGGAGAAAGGGCCTTGCTTCACTTTGGGGCAGAGGTAGGCGTGGAGCTGGTGTGAAGGAAGAACACCAGATCCTTAGGATGGTGGGTACAGTCTGAGGTGGAGAAGGGAGGCTGCAGTGAGAAGACCTCCAGAATGGGATGTCGGGGGAGGGGGCTGGAAAGGAGTGTGTATTGATGCTGGAGCTTGGGATTTCCAGGGGAGTGAGGAGGCAGGGAGTCTAGGTAGGGCCGGGGGACTGTGACAAGGCTGGGATTTTGCCTCATCAGTGGTTTAACCTTCAGAGACTGGTGTGTGGTTGGTATTGTCTGGGAGACAGGGATGGAGAGGCTAGGAGTCAGGTTCACTGAGAGAGAAGGAGGGTAGGCATTGCGGTGGGGAGAGTGGATGGCTGAAGCTGGGACTTTGACTGTCTGTGTGATTCCAAGTCCTGCACGGTGCACCTTACAGCACTGGTTCTCAGCTCCTCTGTGGGGGCTCACACTCTGGATGCCACCATCTACCTTTCCTCTACCACTTTTCTTGGTCAGGTTTATCTGGAACGATAGTCTATGGTCACAGGGCTTTGGGGGAATCCTGCTCTTTGAGCTGAGTTGGCAGTAGCTAGGTTTCTGATAAACTGCCAGAGGAAGGATTGGAATCAGAGCTTCAGAAGGGTGGCCTTTCTTGGCTGAACATGTTCAAGAAACCCATGAAGAGAGAGTAGTTTGGGGTGTTGGGAAGCATGCTGGCTGGGGGAGGCAGTGAACTGGGGGCTTGATGGTGATCTGCTGCTGGCAGTCAGACTGGTCTTGGGTAAGTCACTCTTTTCCCCATCTATTTCTCAGTTTCTTACTCCATAAAATGGGTTAATTCGTAATCCATCCATCCATCCATCCACCCACCTATCCATCCATCTATCCATCATCCATCTGTGTGCCTGTCCATTCTTTATCCAGTCTGTCCATCCATCCATCCATCCATCCATCCATCCATCCATCCATCCATCCTTCCACCCACCCATCCATCCATCTATCCATCATCCATCTGTGTGCCTGTCCATTCTTTATCCAGTCCGTCCATCCATCCATCCATCCATCCATCCATCCATCCATCCACCCAGCAACTGTTTATTGGATGGCAACTCCATGCTGAGTGCTGTATGTAGCACTGAGGATGCCCAGCAGTGACGAAACTGATCTTCTCCTCCACCTGCTGCGTCGTTCCCCACAACTGGAAGCAGTGCCCTCTTCCTCTTGAATGCCTGTAGCCCTTGGGTCATCCCTGTCTTGTGATCCCTGTTGGGCCTGTGTCTCCCCACTCAGAATGAAGTCCTGTCTTCATCTTCTCCCCCTCACACATTGCCTGACGCTGAGTGAGTGCCCAGCAAAGCTTACCAAAAGGTCTTAGAATGTCCCTGGCTGTCAACGACCATTCCTGGAGTTATGTTTTACAGAAGAAGAAACTGGGGATCAGAGAAGCCAGAGTTTTTGCTCAAAGCCAAACAGCCAGTAAGAAGTGTCTCTACTTCAAAGTCAGGTATGTTTTAGAGGAGTTTATTAATATGGGGAACTTCTGGAGATAATGGGTTCTAACAGCTAAATAATAAATGATAAAAATAACCAAACCAAACCAAAGTATGTCTTGACCATCCTTCTGATCAATTCACTGGACAAGCCATAGGTGTGCTGAGTATGTGGGGCTAAGGGAAAGCCATTCTGCTTAGGGGCCAGACAGTCTGGACCTGATTGAGTTTGTGTGACATCTTTGGGCTTCTGGGGAGTTTCTTCTGTGGAGAAATTGCTGCTGGCTTTACATTCATAACACTATGGCTATGAGAACTTTCTAGACTTACTTATACCTTGGTTCTCAGTACAGAACATGATAGGGGCTGGAGGAGTTGCCAGTATGTTCTAGTGTCACAGATAGGCTTTCTGGTCTTCTGAAACCGGTCTCTTTACCAGGCAGGTTGCTAAGAGTCCCCGGCAGCACCTCACCACTGTGGTTAAGGTAATGGAACTTTGTTCTGTGTAAATCCTGACAGACCGACATGGCCAAACTGGAATTTGACATTTCTGGATGCTCAGTCTTTGACTCAGTAGTGCCTGAGACTTTCAGGAACAATTCTGTGATGCGGCTAAAGGACTGACACATTATGATGTTTATTTTGCCAACTGTGACAGATACCTGCATGTCTGCATAGCACCCCGGCCCCTCTTTTTCGGTTACTATACCCTACTTCCTTTAGGGCTTCAGCCATTCCCCTGTTCTAGGGGGGTAGCAGAACCGTGGTTACCTGGTCCTCAGGTAATCCCATGACTCAGGCCTGGCCATCCCTGGCCGCAGGGACTAGCCTTAGAGTATATGTATATCTATCCCACAGTGGGACAGTTGGAGAGCTGCCCTGGATTTCACATGTGGGTGCAGAGGGAGCACGAAGATCTCTTCCTCTGAGATCCTAAGCAAGGATAACATAAGCCCAGAGCAGCCTTTGGTCCTGCCAACCCAGAGCTCATTTCTCCTATGACATTTACCTGGGAGGAAGTTCAAATTTAGAAAGAGAGAAAAGTGCAGTGCAGACAGAGATGAGAAGGGGAGAAGGACCTGACTTTCTGGTTTTCCTCCTGCCCTTCCTGGTTTCCTGAGCCAGCACACCTCCAGGTGTTCAGTAACATGTTAACTTCCTCCCTCACCACAGGTGAGGTTCTATAGATATGTCTGCACATGTGCCCACACATAGCTATGTAAAACCACAAGCAAAACAGGAAGGACAACTTCAAAATTAAATCGAGTCCATTTAGCTTTATGGAAAACTATTGCCCTTCTCTTTACTGGTGGATCTTCATCAGGAGGCAGGACGTGACTGTGTGTTTGTGTCTGGGAACCACAGACTTAGCCCAACCCTTTCTAGGGAATAGGATCTGAGGGGCAGAGGGCTCAAGAGAAAACAGGGATGGCTGAGATCCCACAAGCAAAGTCAGCTAATGCTTCATTCCAGGAGGGCCATCCCTGCCCTAGTAATTACACTGGAAGGTGTGTGTGCGTGTGTGTGTGTGTGTGTGAGAGAGAGAGAGAGAGATCCAAGGTCTCCCTGCCCCAGGCCTGGCACCCCAGTGTGCGGCTCCTCCAGCGGCCAGACCTCTAGATCCCTGGGGAGCCCTCTGTCTGGACAGTGGGAGCAGGCAACCAGCAGCAGGTTCCTCAGGCTTGGCCTGGTGTGAGCCACGGGGGCTTTATCTTGCCATTAATGGTTTTCTAAATTGGTGGCAGTGGAGCAAAAAACCCAATTTGCGCCTGGAGCACGCATGATTACTATTGTAATAACCTCGGCTAATAAGAATATGATGTGGGGCTAGGCTGGGAGAGAAAACACATTTCTCATTAGCTTTTGATTAATTACTCTACATAATTTCTTAGTTGTGGTGGCCAAGGGGGAGGGTGGGGTGTTCTGTTTCCTTACCTCACCTTCACCCCAGCAGGCTAGGGATCTTCTGGGGATCGTGGTATATCTCCAAGGGCCATTGAGGGAGAAACGTCTGCCTCTCTCTCTCCTCCTCACATCCTTTCCCTATTTTCTCTCCTTCTTCCCTCCGCGGCCCTCCTTCTTCTTGCCCTCCTATCTTTTCTCTATTTCTCTTTACCCTCTCTCTTCAGTCTTCTCGAGTCTTCTTGGGGTAGGTAGGTCATGGCTGGTGTTCAGGTCCCAGGCCGATCTTCCCTGACTCCTGAGGCCAGCTTCCCTCTGGTCCTGCCTCTGGACCTCTCTTGGCAGGACCAGATCCTGCTCCTGAGGCAGGATCACATCTGGCCTGGCTGAGGGCACTCCGCCCCTCCTGCCCCCTTGGCCCCATGCCTTCTCGGGACTCTGTGGTTTGGGATTGTTCCTGCATTCTTACCACCTCACCACATGTGCAGGGGCCTCCTGGCCTCTCTCCTGGTCTCTGCCAGCTAGGTCCCAGCTGGACAGTCTCTCTGGTCCTCATATCTGTGACCTAGTGCTCAATAGGACTGTACCTGGGAATATTTTCATTTTGTTTGTAATTTAGCCGGTTTCTGTTGACCTCTGCTCTGTATCCAGAACTGTGCCAGGCACAGTGGGGAATAGAAGAGACATGCCAGACGTGGATCTTGCCATCAGGGGCAAAGGCTGTTGAGGGACAGAAGCTATCACGAGGCCATGTGTACGGAGTGCCCAGTGGGTGAGGCAGAGAGAGCAGGAGAGTGAGGCTTCTCAGGTTGGAGGTTCAGGGAGACTTCATGGAGGAGGGGAGCTCAGGTTTGGAGTGGCAGAAAGAGACAGGAAAGGGAATTCCATATGAGGGCACAGTGTGAATCAAGACCCAGAGGTGGGAATACTCAGAGCCACATTTGGAGGATGTGAAGGTGGCCAGTATATTTTCCATGGGGGTTTCTGTTGGGGATGAGCTACAAGGAAAGCTGAAGGCTGACTCTTTGACTCTCTTGGACGTCAGGCTGAGGGTTTGGGACACCCACCTGCTGCGGCTGGGAGTCCTGCAAAGTGTGGGAGTGTGAGGGTGATCTTACAGCAGGGATTTGCTGAATGGACCATGGTGGGCTGTGTTAGTTTTCCATTGCTACTCTAACAGATGACCACAAAATTAATGGCTTAAATAGCACAAGTTTATTATCTCAGAGTTCTGTAGGCCGGAAGTGCAGGTTGGCTTGGCCATTTGCTCTGCTCTGGCTTATCCAGCACTGAAAGCAAGGTGTTGACTGGCTGGGCTCCTGTGGGAAGAATCCACTTCCAGGATCACTCAGGCTGTTGGCGGAATCCTATTCCTTGTGGCTGTAGAACTGAGGCCCCATCCCAGTGCTGGCTGTGAAGCAGGGCTACCCTTATCTCCTCGGGGCTGTGCCCAGCTCTGGCATGTGGGCCCCTATGCCTCAGGGCCAGCAACAGTGTGTGAAATCCTTTTTGTGCTTGGAAGCTCTCTGTGTCGCTCCCACTGTTTTCTCTGCATCTCTCTCACCTCAGCCAGAGAAAATTCTCTGCTTCTAAGGGCTCAGATGATTAGACTGGACTCACTCAGATAATCCAGGATAATCTCTCTATTCTAGGTCCATAATCTTAATTTGAAACATCTGTAGTCCCATATTCAACATATTCCCAGTCTCCAGGGCTTAGGGCATGGATGTTTTGAGGGGAGATATTACTTTGCCTATGACACAGGATGAGACAAAGTGGTGCTTGCAATAGTCCAGGCAAGTAGAAATGAGGGCTGGGACCTGGGGTATGGGGACCAAAGGGCTGGGCAGGTGCCAAGGCATTTCAGAGGCAACTAGAGGATGCTTGCTGACTGGTTGCACGTGTGTGGGGCTGGGGGCGGTTGTTAAGGGGAAAGGAGGAGTAACCTTGGATCCAGTTTAGGAAACGAGAGAAAGATGGTACCTCACTGGTCACTAGAGGAGGAGGCGCTGGTCGGGGAGGGCAGATGGATGCATTTGCTGCAGTTGCTCAACAACTTAGAGGTGACAGAACTCCTTAGGAACCTAAAATGGACTTATGAGTAGTTGGGAACACTGACCAGAACTGCCAGCCCTGGCCCTACTGACCTGTGCGCTCTTCACATGCAAGCAGTAGTAGAAGGCTTGGGCCGGGGGCCGGGAGGGCTGGGCTGTAGATCGTTGAGTCCAGGGGAGACAGGGTAAAAAGGGAACTGGGCTAGTACCTCAGGGGCTGGCCAAAGAAGAGGCGGGAAGAGGAAGAAGAGCTAGAGAGAGCAGAAGAGCAGGCATAGCTGGGCAACTGGAAGGGAAGGAGGGCAGCTAGGAGAGGTCCCATTTGTGAGGCCAGGCAGCACTGGTGGGCAAGGCTAGGAAGGATAGAGGTCTGGCAGGGAAGTAGGACAGAGGCCATGAGTGGGTAATGGGATGAACTGTGGGTGCTGGGGACACGTACTTCCAAGTGCCGAGGCTCAGGAGAGGCTGCGTGGCATGGAGGGAGAGAGTGGGAACATGCACTAGGCTCTGTAGGGCCCACAGGCACTGTGTGTCAGTACATGGGGAGGGCTGGGGAGGGCTCTGGGAGGCCAGGAGTGCGTGGAAACAGAGCAGGGGAAGAGACTGGCACTCCTGGGAGTAGGGGGAGGAATATGATTCGGGAACAAGGCCCCCATAGTGTCAGGGGCTGAGAATGGAACTGGAAGCTTTGAGGAGGAGAGGCCAAAGATGGATGCATAAACATGTGTGGGTAGGGCAGAGCTCACACAGGGCCCACTGGACCCACTGCGTGGTGGTGGGGGGGTCTGCATACAGGGCAGAGGGGAGAGGCAGGTCCTGGTACTTGGGTAGGACTAGCTGGGCAGGGACCCGTGGCCCTCTTAGGACAAAAGCCTTTGCGGCTGGGGGCTTGGCCTGTGGGAGGGGCAGAGGACAGGACCAGGTAGGGCAGCAGGTGTCGCCGCAGTGGCGTTATTCCTGTCCTGCGTCTATGTGCTGTCCCCTGCTTATCTTGGGGGGCCCGGGGCTTTGCTGCACAAAAGGCCCTCTCTGAAAGGACCTTAATTTATGCAAGGAGGTTTGGGAAAAGGTGGCATAAAAGTGACTCCCCTGCTAAAAGGCCCTTTGGGAGCAGGAGCCCAGTGTTTCCAGCCCTTGGCTCCCTCTGTGCAGGGTCAACTCTGTGGCCCTCCACGTACCCAAGGCTCTTGTGAATCCCAGCCCTCCTGCTACTTTGGACATTTCACAGGCCGTTGTCTGAGATCTCTTTGCTTTCCACACTGCCCCCAGAGCCTGCCTGCCACGCTGCCTGCTAGTCTGCCCGGAGTCCACAGGCAGGCCCAGAATAAAGCTGCTTCCACAGCCGAGCACAGCTGATCTTGATGGGTGCTCGGTGGGGGCCCTCAATGTGTATATGTTTCCCTGTGTGGTTGTGCAGACCTGTGGACCTGGGGGAGACTGCAGAGTCAGGGGGTCATGAAGCTAGTGGATGGAGAGGCACAGAGGGGCCGGTGTGCTGACAAGAGACTTGGGGAGGGCTAGGATCAGGATGTCTGGGGATGGAGGAAGGCCCAGGAAGCCCTGGGCTCAGCACTGGCACAGCTGTCCTCTGCCCAAACTGCAGCCTCCCCATGCCAGACCCTGGGCCTGCCCTGCCAGTGGCCCCCCATAGCCACGGCCACTCCCTGCCCTCTGGCTTCCCTTCTGAGAAGGAAGAGGAAATCTCGCCAGAGATCCATGTAAAAATAGATGTATTTCTGGATAAGCAGCGAGCCTGAAAAACAGCTGAGCCAGAGTCTGCTCTGCTGACAGAAGATCTATGTACCAAATTCCTCTTCAAAATCTATTTCTCTGGAGATTTATTCTTGCAGGGCTCTGCTGAGCTGGGGGAAGTTCGCTGCACTGGGTGACTGGGGTCCACAGCTCCGCCCTTCCCTGAGTGACTATTTCCCAGCATGAGCTGTGGTCAGATGGGGCAGCAGCCCAGGGGGCACGGGCCAGAGCAGAACTAGAGGGATCTGAACGGCACTGAGGTCATTCTCATGTATTACCCTGGCTGGGTCGGAAGCCAGCATGGTGCGGCGTGACGCCCATCCTGGCGGCTGAGAGAATAAGTGATGGCTATATTTATGTTTCCATCTAAATGCATGGATCAAAGCAGACACTTTAATCTATTCAACAACAGCCCGAGGATTAAAAAGTTGCAGGCAAATCACACTCTTAAATTGGTAATATATTTTTGCTTGTCACTTGACAAATCATTTTAGAGAGTAACTCCCCGCCGAGTGGCGGACCTGGAGACTTGAACCTGGCTCCCTTCTGGAGAAGGCCCGGGTGCCAGAGGATGTGGCACAAATCCCTTCACTGCTCTAGTTCCCATGAGCCCAGTTGCAATGGGGCTCCTGGAGGGGGCAGTGGGAGTTAATGCAGACATGAGGGCACATCTCTAAATCTGTTTTAATCTCTGCAAGCGCCTGGCAGGTGGATTCCCCTATTATAGACCTGGTGACCCAGAGAGAGGGGTTGTCTGGGTGGCATAATAATAAGTAGGAGAGAGTGGGAGGCTAAGCCAGATGTTCAGGACCCCAAGCTCGTGTCGCTCTGCTGTTGCCACTGGAGAAGGTGACTGCTGTCCTTCGGGGTCCACGAGACAGCAGGGAGGGTCAGAGACTGCCCTCTCTCCTGCTGTGTAGCTCTTGCCTGTTCCTTCACTTCCCCGTTTCCTCATCTGCAAAACGGGGGCAATAATTGCATCTACCTCCTGGGGTTGTTGTCAGGAATAAAGGAGACATCCCATGGAATGAGCTTAACACTGTCTGACCCGTGATGAGAGCACGGGTTCGTGCTGGGCTCTGAAGGATGGGACTGGACGAGACTGTGCCTCTCTGAAGGATGGTTGGAGGCACTGGGCCCATTGGGTCAGGAAGAGAGAAGGCGGCCTCTTAATATCAACTGGGTTGTGAAAAGAAGGGGAGACTGGATTTGCTCTTGTGACCTCAGCAGACTATTAGATCCTTAAGGAGACTGATAGATTTCAGCTAAAGCGATGTAAGAACTTTCTAATCATGGGAGTTGGGCAGGAAGGGAATGATGAGCTCAGGTCTGGGGAGGTGTATGAGTTCAGGCTGGAAGAGTACTTGGTGATAATGTTGTACCCAGAGATATGCCTATACAGGGGTGGCATATAGGCCAGATTTCCTTAAAGTTTCTTTCAAGCAGCAGAATCTAAAATTCTATGGTAGCAGGATCAGCTTGCAATCATTTCCAGTAATGGAGGACAAGAACAGTTGGGAACAAGTCATCTATTTTTCTTGAAAAGGCATTCTTTTGTGTGTATTTCATGACTCAATCTACTGATTTACTCTTGGCTCGATCTCCACTAACCGTAGGGTATGTGGAGTAGCATGGGGGATGGCAAGGTGACTGGGCTGGAGGGGGATTTTGCTGGCTTTGGGTAAAAGAAAAACTCTTGCCCCCCACCCAGTAGCCCCCAAAGTAGTCTGCGGAACCAGAGCAGCAGCAGGCCACAGAAGAATGGCGGACCTGGAGTTGAGACCTAGATTTCCTCTGGTTCCATCTCAATACCTCTGCGCCCAGCGTAAAGTCACCTAATCTCTCTGAGCCTCAGTTTCTCCCTGTGGAAAGCAGGGAGCAGATATCATCTCTGCTCACCTTTCAGAGAGGGTGTGAGAATCTCGGTAGTTGGTCTTGCTGCTTCCTTGGCCTTGGGAGAGGGGCGCTGTTTGTAGAAGGGATGGGGTGCCCCCTGAGTATGCCACGGTCTGGCTTCCCTGTCACTGGGCCCATGTCCTCTTCCTTGGCTGTCCCCCCATGCCCCAGGGAGGCCCCCCTCTCTGCTGCATCTGTCCCTGTGGGCTGTTGGCAGCTGCTGGCTTCGAGGCGCAGACACGAGCGTCCCGGATGGAGCCCATGCCCTAGCTCACAGCCAGATTGCACCGTCTGCCTGTGTGGAAATGGAGCGCAGGTGTCAGGTTTGGGGAGCAGGTAATTGCTGACAACTGAGCCAGCTCTCCCTGCATGTGGCCCCAGAGCAAGGCGACCCCCAGGCGCAGGCAGAAAGGCCCATGTGGTTCCCCCCACTTGGGCCTGTGTGGTCCCCCGCTTGGGCCTATGCTCTGCAACTTCAGCCTGTACCCTCTTGTGAGCCTCAGAACAGCTAAACCGGAGGGGTCAGGGCATTATCGGATTTGTTTTACCAGCGTGGAAATCGAGAACTGGAGAGGTTAAATCTTCAGTCCAGGGTCCGGCAGTCAGTCAATAGTGGGCCTGAACTAGCTCTCTGGGTCACCCGACTCTTAATTCCATTTTCCTCGCCTGACCCTGCTGTGCCATGCAGTTCAGCAAACATTTATGAAAGGCCTTGTGTGGGTCAGGCATCGAGGTGGGTGCAGGGGTGTGGGCGAGGGCTTAAGCTCTGTTCCCTGGGGTGTGTGTGTGTGTGTGTGTGTGTGTGTGAAATTTAAACCGTGGTGTTTGGTCCTAAGGCTCCCACATCCCCATTCTGCACTCCACATCCACATGTCTGGGCACCCCGCTACCTGTGGCGTTTCTCCCCAGCAGAGGGCTGACCCATTCACACGACTAACAACACTCTAGGGCCAAACTTTCTGATTTTGCCTTCAGTCTGCCTTTGCTGCTGCATCTCCCCTGCTCCTGCCAGGACCCTCCCTCTAGCTGCACGGGTTGAACATCCCCAGTGGTTCTGCAGTGGTGCCTGGGAATCCAGTGCCCCCTTCTAGAACATGGCTTCCAGAACATACTTGTGCATTCAGGCCCAGCTTAAAGTGACTTACGCCCTGCAACTTTCTCTGATTTTCCACTGCTTCCGGATTCTTCCCTATTGGCAAATGGGCCCGTCCGTGTGTGGAATGCCCCTTTGCATTGGCCTTTGTGAGAACCAGGGACTAAGTATTACACATTTCCAGAGCTGCTCCCTCACCCCTTCCTGGCCAGATCTTGGGCTCTTCCAGGCTTAGGTCTGGGTCTTATTAATCTGTGAGTGCCCCCACTCCCCCCAGTATGTGCCTGGCACACAGGAGATGATCAGGAATACAGTGAGCTGGTGTGTGCCGAACTGCCCTGTGAAGCACCACCAGTGCTCGCACCCCCGCTGCTAACACTGAGAAGGGCTTATTGAATTAAACTCCTACGGAGTGTGGCACCGTGGTGGCTCAGTTGGTTGGGTGTCTGCCTTTGGTTCAGGTCATGATCCTGGAGTCCTGGGACTGAGCCCCGCGTCAGGCTCCCTGCTCAGCTGGGAAGCCAGCTTCTCCCTCTCCCTCTGCCTGCCACTCCTCCTGCTTGTGTTCTCTCTCTCCTCCCATCAAATAAATATGAATATATAAAATCTTAAAAAAAAATCCTCTGGAGTAAGATGGTTGAGCTCAACAATTCCTCATTTTTAAGGACTAGATTATTTTCATTATCAATCTAAAATCATCATAATAACAATAACTTCACATTAATTGACCTTTTTGTGCCCAGTATTAACTGTTATTATTATAATAGGAATATACACATGTACATAGGTCTTCTAATTTCTGCACATTGATTAAGTGATCAGTAGGGCAATATTGAAATCATGTCATGAATCTTCAAATGCGCTTCAAGAGATTTTTAGCCAAATGTCCCCTCCTGCCCCAGCTCTCCAGGACTTGACTGCTGTGACCTCTGACTTTCAAGGGTCTGGATAGATGGAGGCTGTGGTTGTCAGGTGTTTCCAGCAGGTCAGGAGCTAACCCCTCAAGTTCCTCCATGCTCTGTGAATTTTCCCTTCCAGGAGGCTTCTTCTCCTGCCTTTTGTAGATGTACCCAAGCATGTCCAGGGATGGGCCAGCCTCCTCATGGGGTAGGACACATACAAGCGACTTAAAGTAGTGTGCATCTCAGTAAGTCCATCATCAAAATTTTTATTTCAAGCCCAAATGACACAGGATTGTTAAATTTCTGTTCTTTGGGCATTTATGGAGGATACAAAAAAGAACAGCTCAGAGTAAATAAACAGAGAAGATTAAAGGCCTGTCTCAGTGCTGGGCGCTCTTTATGAGGCGGCAAGCTGGGAGGGTTGTTTCTGGGGTTTTGTGGTGCTGCCACAGCCCTGAATGGGGCCACATCTTATTTCTTAGTTGTCTCGGGAGGCTTGGACTCCACAGCATCTGAGTTTTAGCTTTTGGATGTTCCAATCTATGTCTGTGGAGGCAGGGGTGCCCCTGTGAGTGCACAGGTGGGAATGAGCATGACTTCCTTCCCATAAATGTGGGTCCGTGTGTGTATCTGGGTGCAAGGTGGGCAGTGCCTGCGCAGGACGCTGTGTGTGTAGAGCGTGCGTGTCGGGGTGACCGTGGATGTTTCTGAGCACACATCTTGTATATTATGCCTCAGTGCACACGGGTGTGGATTTTTGAGTGTGAAATGGTTTGAGATGTAGCACTGGAATGCATTTGCTGCAAACACGCTTCTGCATTTGTGAGCTTGGGTGTCTGAGTGTTCACCGTGGGGCAGAGATGTGTGTTTCTCAGCGCACGCCTCTGCCTGGCTGGATGGGTGGAGGAAGGCAGTGGGTGAGTGTGGGTGCTGGTGTGTGTACCCACAAACATGCAAGCTGGGCAGGCAGGTCCCCATACTCGGTGTGCCCATCTCCTGTGGCTCCTCCTGGCTCGGTTGCTGCCTCTGGTCCCTTGTGGTTCTGCCTTGCTGGTCCGCAGAGAGATCAACACCCTTCAAACCAGCTGCCTCGTTGGCTGCGGCTCACTCGGTTGGCCTCCCGATGCCTGCAGTTGCCATGGAAACCAAAGTAGGTCTGTTTCTGTCTGCCACTGGGTCCCTGGGCTAGGGCAGCTGTGGGCCAAAGTCACCGTGGTGAGGGCTGGCCCGAGGGAAGAGAGGAGGGGGCTGGGGAACCCTCCAAATCTGCTTCTCCTCACACCCTCCTGGGGCTTCCTTTCTGCCTGTAAACATGAGGGCAGGTCCCTGCTGTCAGACAACTGGGATCAAAACAGCCCCGTTAGACAAGGGCCTGAACAGTTGACTTTTTCACACACATACAAAATTCTTTCCTAAAAAAAAAATCAAGACATATGCTAATTCCACATTACTGTGCATGTCATTTGTACACCATTAATTCAGTGCCTAAAATAAAGTGGCTTTTAGCAGAGAGCTGGTGTTATCTGATGGGAGAACTCTGTACATGCTTTTGTGGCCTGGTTTTATAATAGGCATTTGCTCAGAGCTCACTGCATTGGGAAAACTTGAACGTAACAGTGGTAAGCATTGAAGAGATCACAGATCCTATTTAGTTTTGAAAAACTGAGTAGCAAAGCACAAACCTAGCTGTGTAAGCAAAGGGCAATACATTGTTAGAGAAATGCATTAAAGTGGCACAACCATAAAGCAAAGTGAGAAAGCAAGAGGATGATTAATCTGAATGTTGGGAAAGTGGTTAACTCCACTGGTTAATAGGGGAGGGTTGCAGTGGGGGGAGAGGGGCTGGGGCTCTAACATTGCATGTCTTAATCCAGGTGGTAGAGACTCAGAGACGTGGCTCTTTTTTTTTTTTTTTTTTTTTTTTCTGCTGCATAGATCCCTTGTGCCCTTCCGTGTGAGTGATTTGGATGGGGATAACAGAATCACCCCTTCTGAGCTTGTGGCCCTTGGTCTGATTTGGGTGGGAAGGGCAGTATGGGTCAGGGAACAAGGACAGGATGGGGCTTATCTTTTTATGGGTTCTGGAGCTGCCTCCAGTACTCATCAGCTGTGTGACCTTGAGGAAGCCTCAGCTTCTCCTGGGTGCAGTTTTTTCACCTGTAACATGATGAGTACGTTGGACTTATTCCTTCAGTTGAGGATGAGTTTTGGGCTGTCTTTGTGCCAGGTACTGTCCTAGGGAGAGAAGTCCGATCCAGATGTTACTGTAGCACGTGATAAAACACTGGGAGTGCCCTGGAGGGGCCGAGGCCAGGGAGAGGCTCATGCAGAGGCAAGTTCTGAACTGGGTCTTAAAAGGTGGGACGTATTTCAGGTGGCTGAGACAGGGAAGGAGGAAGGGATGGCTCCGTGCTGGCGAGGGAGCAGGTAGCTGGGAAAGAGCACAATCCCATGTGTCTAGAGTGTGCAAGACTTGAAGGAGGGTATGGCTTCGTTATTGGAGGCTTTCTTTCAATGTTAAAGGGGAAAACTCGCCCAATGTGGGCTGGGGAGGAGGACAGGGGGCCTGGCTGGGGGTGCAGGCAGGGGAGAGGCACAGGGAGGATACCAGCTACTATTGCCAGTACCCCATCCTGGGTGCTGGTGACTGTTTGGTGACCCTGATGCTCAAGACCGTGAGTCTCTTTGAGACAGTCTGGGTGCCCCTCGCAGCTTCTACATTGGCCAGGCTCAGAGGAAGTACCCTTCCTTCACATGCAGAACTTGAGGCCCCCAGACCCATCCAGAGAAGCCCCACCAGCCAGCTGATAGAATGGGTGTGTGGCAGCAGCCCACGGGGCTAGGGTCCACGAGGCCTAGCCTCACCCCATCCTGACCCCAGCATCTCCACTGACCTGTTCCCTGTAACTTTGGGCACATGATCAGAAGGGAAGGAGGCCTGGATTTGGGACCAGAGAAGCTGAGTCCACATCCTGGATCCATCTCTTCAGAGGTGGGACAAGTCTCCATTCTTCTCTGCTAGGGCTCAGCTGTCCTTGTTTCTAAAGTGAGGGGAGGATCGGTAATCGCAGAGGGGCTTTGCCCCTTCCTTCCTGCCCCTGCCCCTGGAAGGACTAGTGTGTCTCTGACCTTCACTTGCTGGGGCTTTTCTTAGGAAACCATGCTGCTTTGTCTCGGTGGGGGTGAGGGTCTCTCTGATGAAGTATGCAAGGCGTTTCTGTGTAGCAAGAGTGCAGCATCAGCGCATCTCCCTGGGGAATGCCCGAGTGACGACTCATCAGAGAGCCCTCCCTGGAAGCAGAGTTACCTGAGCTTGATTGGTCTTGAAGTGTGGGACCTTGTGGGTGGATGAGCTCTGTGAGCAGGCCAGGAACAGCAGGCTGCCTTACACGGGGGCCAGGAATTTAAAATGAGAGCGGTTTCCCCAGGCTGTCTGGTTCCCGGAATCCAGCCCTGGAAGGACTCCAGTCAGGAGCCACACACCCCAGGCAAAGTGGTGCCCATCCCGTGACCCCTCAAGGGGAACGGTCTGATGCTCCCCACTGAACACATAGTAGGTTCATCAGTATTGAATGAATGCCTTTGGAGGGCAAATTCCAATGTCACTGATATTTTTGTTATTTATTTATTTATTTATTTATTTATTTATTTATTTATTT
>PITA01008126.1:0-86596 GCA_004023965.1 Spilogale gracilis | reverse complement strand
ATCTCACCTGGTCATGGTGGATAATCTTTTTAATGTATTGCTGGATCCTGTTGGCAAGGATCTTATTGATAATCTTGGCATCCATATTCATCAGCAATATTGGTCTGAAGTTCTCCTTTTTGATGGGGTCTTTGTCTGGTTTGGGGATTAGAGTAATGCTGGCTTCATAGAAAGAGTCTGGAAGTTTTCCTTCCATTTCTATTTTTTGAAAGAGCTTCAGGAGAATAGGTGTTATTTATTCTTTGAATGTTTGGTAGTATTCCCCAGGGAATCCGTCTGGTCCTGGGTCTTGTTTCTGGGGAGGTTTTTGATCACTGCTTCAATCTTATTGCTAGATATGGGTCTATTCAAATTGTCAATGTCTTCCTGTTTCAGTCTTGGAAATTTATAGGTTTCTAGGAATGTATCCATCTTTTCTAGATTGTTAAACTTATTGGCATATAATTGTTGATAGTAATTTCTGATGATTGTTTCTCTTTATTTGGTGTTAGTCATGATCTTTCCCCTTTCATTCATAATTTTATTAATTTGGGTCTTCTCCCTTTTCTTCTGGATTAGTTTGGCCAATGGTTTATCAATCTTATTGAAATGGAATTCAGGGCAGCAATCATCCAAGCAGTGGCTAATTTGGAAAAGAACATTAGTCTCAAAATGGAAGCCATAATAACAGAAGTGAAAGCTGAGGTTAGAAAGGCTATTAATGAGATGCAATCTAACTTAAATATGCTATCAGCTAGAGTAAGTGAAGCTGAAGATCATATCAGTGATTTAGAAGACAGATGGATTAAGAAGGAGGAGCAAGAGAAGTCTTGGAGCAAATAGCTAAGATCCCATGAAAACAGAATAAGGGAAATGAATGAGGCCATGAAACCCTCCAATATCAGAATTATTGGAATCCCCAAAGGAGTTGAGAGAGAGAGAAGCCTAGAAGATATTTTTGAACAAATCATGGATGAAAATTTCCCAAATATGGGGAATGAAACAAATGTTCATGTCCTAGAGGCAGAGAGGACATCCCCCAAGATTAGTGAGGCCAGAAAAACCTCCAGACACATAATTGTGAAATTCGTGAATCATAAAACCAAAGAATATGTCTTAAGGGCAGCTAGGGGAAAGCGATCCCTTACCTACAGAGGGAGAACTATCAGAATAATGTGGGACCTTTCCACAGAAACCTGGCAAGCCATAAAGGGCTGGCAAGACGTATTCAGGAAATTACATGACAAAAATATGCAACCAAGGATAATGTACCCAGCAAGTTTGACTTTCAGAATGGAAGGAGAAATAAAGAGCTTCCAGGACCGCCAAAGTCTAAAAGATTATGCAACCACCAAGCCAGCACTACAAGAAATACTAAGAGGGGTTCTATAAAAGAGAAACAAACCCAAGAGTGACACAGAACAGAAATTTACAGAGGTAATCTATAGAAACATGAACTCCACAGGCAACATGATGTCAATACAAATGTATCTATCAATAATCACTCTCAATGTGAATGGCCTACATGCTCCAATAAAAAGGCACAGAGTTGCAGACTGGATAAAATGACAGGACCCATCCATATGCTGTTTACAAGAGACTCATCTTGAATCTAAAGACACTTCCATATTGAAAGTGAGGGGATGGAGGACCATCTTTCATGCCAACGGCCCCCAAAAGAAAGCCGGGGTAGCGATTCTCATATCAGACAAATTGGATTTTAATCTAAAGACTGTAGTCAGAGCCACAGAAGGACACTACATCATTCTTAAAGGGTCTCTACACCAAGAAGATCTAACAATTGTAAATATTTATGCCCCCAACATGGGAGCAGCCAACTACATAAGCCAACTGTTAAGCAAAATAAAGAATCATATTGACACGAATACATTAATTGTAGGAGATCTTAACACACCACTCTCAGCAATTGACAGATCATCTAAACAGAAAATCAACAAAGAAACAAGAGCCTTGAATGACACATTGGACCAGATGGATCTCATAGATATATTCAGAACATTCCACCCTAAAACAGCAGAATACTCATTCTTCTCAAGTGCACATGGAACTTTCTCCAGAATAGACCATATACTAGGTCACAAATCAGGGCTCAACCGATACCAGAAGATTGAAATTATTCCCTGCATATTCTCTGACCACAATGCCGTGAAACTGGAACTCAACCACCATAAAAAGTTCAGAAGAAATCAAACACTTGGAAGCTAAAGACGATCCTCTCAAGAATCTGTGGATCAACCAGGAAATCAAAGAAGAACTGAAACACTTCATGGAAACCAATGAGAATGAAGATACATCAATCCAAAACCTATGGGATACAGCAAAGGCAGTCCTAAGGGGGAAATTCATAGCCATCCAAGCCTCACTCAAAAAAATTGAAAAATCCCAAATACACCAACTCTCATTACACCTTAAAGAACTGGAAAATCAACAAAAAATTAATCCAACCCCTCACACAAAGGAAATAATTAGGATTAGAGCAGAGATGAATGAATCAGAAACTAGAGATACAGTAGAACGCATCAACAAAACTAGAAGCTGGTTCTTTGAAAGAATCAATAAGATAGATAGCTTTTTTTAAAAAATGAAAGCTTAGGCTTTTGACAAAGGAAGAACCTTAAAGTTAACACTAGCTTCAGTGCAAAAGTATCCTGTACACATATAAGAAAAATGTGTTAAGTGCAACAAAATACCCATTGGTCATTTTAGTTTAATGAAATTTCATTATGAGTGAATTAATTCTCTATTATCTCAGTAAATAAAATCTTTAAAGATAATTTAACCTTTAATTCAAGGTCTTAGGATATTATCGAACCATAATTTAGTAATTTAGTATATTTATGATATAGAATAGTAGATTAAGAGCTACTGTCTGCAGAATATGATATGGAAGTTGGTTGGGAGCAGACGATTGTTTTTGATTTTTGCTTTTATTTTTTCAGTTAACTAAACTGTATCATAGTATTTCACACTTTATCCTGTATTTTAGAAGGAAGACATATTTAAGCACATGGGTGTCCACTGAGGTTTATACATCTCAATTTAGTAGAAGGTTTAACTATTTCATGAGTTGCAATAAAAGCAGAAAATTGGGAATACAAATTATTTTCTTACCACCACTCTGGGCCTAACCTTCTCTTTCTAATTCTTTGAAAATGCTCCCATTTAAGGTATGCCCAGTGCACCTACCATAATAGGCGGCTCGAGCTGTGTGAGGATGGATGCCGTGTCTGGTCTATGGCAGAGTTTTTCCTGTGAAGCTCAATTGCCCTATGTCTGCAAGAAACCATTAAATAACACAGTGGAGTTAACAGGTATCTTTTTCAGTTCCTTGTGCAAGCAGGTCTTAAAATTACAGTTGTGTGAAGTCAAGTAAATCCATTTCAGATATCTAATTTACCTTTCTTTTACCTGATATTGCCAATGCGAAAAACTATTTCATTTAGAGCCTGTGGTTGGATATTAACTGTCTATGTGTAATGCTTTTGGTTGGATATATACCCATAAAAAGACAGAGGTATTCTGCTTCTATGTTTCTATTACAGGTGGCTCTTTTTTCTTTAGAGCAATGGTGCTCAGAGTATGGTTCCTAGACCAAGAGTATCGTATGACCTGCACATGTTCAAAACACAAATTCCTAGGGCCCACCCCAGATTTACTGAATCAAAAACTCTGTGGGCCCCAACATCTGTGTTTTAAAAAGCCTTCCTGGAGATGTTGGTGCACACTTGGGTCTCACAGACCTGCCTCTATGAGAAGTAGAAAACGATGGATGGGGGAACTCTTCTAGGGTTTCTAGCTCCTGCCCAATAATGTTCACCACTGCTCTGTCCTTTGCCAGGCTGCTCCTTTAGGTTGTTGTGTTGATAAATCGGGTAGAAAAGGGGAGGTGCAGAAGGACAAAACATGTACAAGGAGCGTTGTGGGTTTTTTTCTCCCCCAAGGGATTTCAGGGATAAGAGAAACACGAAACAGTTGAAGTTTCTGAAGTGCAGAGAAACTTCAGAAGCCTTTGAAAGAATAGGAGGAGTGCCCTTACTGTCTTGCACAAGCCCCATCACATACCTGGTATTTGATTAAATCCCCCTGAATAAGAAAAACTAATACTCAAAACTGGGAGGGAAAAAGGGGGATTTTTTAAATGTCTTGTTTAAAGAATGTGGGGGAAGGGAATAAAATTTCTTATCCATATGGTAGCATAAAGCTATTTTTTAAGACTAAAAAATAAATTTATAGAATTAAGACTGTCAAGAGATGTTTTATTAAAACAATAGGGGAAAATGAACATTCATCTTCCAAGTTGATTCAAACCAAATTTAGTCCACACAAGAAAAAGCATAGAAGAGACAGCACAGATGAAAATAAACCTGAGTGACTGATGATCAAATAAATATGCTGTAGTAGCAATGATTAAGTAAATCATGATGTTTCCACATGATTGAATAATGTGCATTTATTAAAATAACTGTGCTGGCAGGAAGATACAAGAGCAGGACAAAATGATATGCCTACTTATTATTTTAATCTTGTAAAAATATGTATTCACAGAGACGAAGACTAGAATAGAAAATTGTTCTAAGTTCAATTATGGGTGCTTTTTCCTCTGTTCTTTTATCATAATTATAAAATAAAATAACAATAACAATAGCAAGTGCCATTTCAGAAACTTAAAATTGAGTTATCTTGCAAGTGTGAGAAGCTAACTGGACCTGAATTTTATCTTTATGTGAAGAACAAACTGTTCACATTTTTAATAAGATGCTGTGTTTTCATAAAACAGACATTCCAAACAGTTCAGAATCCATGAAGTCTGAATAGATGACTTAATTTCTAATTTATTAAGAAGGATAGAAGTATTTTTTATGGTTTTATTCCTCAACCCTTTTCTCCAGTCTTTCTTGACCATCATCTGAGTGAGTTTTAACATGGTCAAAACGAAGACTCTCTAATTGCATGAGGATGTAGGTCTAGTAGTGGGAAGGAAAGGAAAGGTCCAGAGAGGCCCTGTGTTCTTTCCCTCTGTTGCTGTCTTCTCTATCCTGTGGAGTTTATAAATGTTTTACTCTAGTCCTTAAATCTCTGTCCTGTGTCCAACAGTAGGCACGAATGCACATCCCCTTGCTGATCTGACCATACGTGAAAGGAGACTGGACTTCACAACCTCTCAAAGTCAGAGACTGGAGGGGAACCTAACAAATCCCATACCAAAGAAAAGATTTGTCAGCAAGTGGCTTACCCCACACCATTCTCCTGTCTATTAGGACTGAAGGCAGCCTCTCCTCAAAGAGTCGGAGCCTAATCATATAGCACATTTGTATCACATTACAGTCATATCATTATCTGTATCTCTGCAGCCACTCTTACAATGTAGAATGAAGCACCACATAAATTCATGTCCCTGTGCTGTTTGGCATCCCATTCCCCAGTTTTCCAGTCTTAATGATTTAAGAAGGAAGAATTTGCAATGTTATTGATTCAAAATAGATGTATCTTCACTGGAATATAAATAGCTGGTGTTCCTGCAGATGTTTGGACATATTCAGATACACACTGTGATGCAGGCTGGCTGTCAAATAATGGGTTTTGCTATCTGCTGGTAAATGAAAGTGATTCCTGGGATAAGGCACATACGAAATGCAAAGCCTTGAGCGGTGATCTCATCAGCATTCATTCTTTAGCGGATGCGGAGGTGGTTGTCACAAAACTCCATAATGGGGGTAAGTTTTTAAAATATCCTATTTGAGAGGTTTGCAACATTCTATAGTACCCCTATTTTTAGACTCTTGGTAGGAATGAAAGCTTACAATTTGATCCTTACAGATCTGCACTGTCCAGTAGAATTTTCTGTGATAATGGAACTATTCTATAATCTATGCTGTCCAATACAGCACCCACCAGCTGTTTGGAGCTTGTGAGGACTTGAAATATAACTGAGGAATTGATTTTTATTTTTATTTAATGTTAATTAATTTACAAATAGCCATGTGTAGCTAGTAGCTGTCAATTGGACATTATAGCCAGTGATTGAATAATTTCCCTCTTCTCATAAGCTCAATCCTATTTAAGTTGCTCCAGATGCTTAAATGATGATTATTTCACTTTTGAAATTATTTAAAAGCTAAAGAGTGAAGAATAAAAATATACTAGACAGGTAGTATTATATCCGCCTCCTAGGATTCACTAATAGTAATAGCTAATAATAGACGCCTATTCTGCGTCAGCATGGTGTTGTTTCCCCTAGGAAGACAGCATCGTCATCCTAGGGCAGGGATGGACATCAGTCCTATTCTAACTGGAGTATCTAGGATTGTATTTGTAGAATTCCATCGCAATTTTCCCCTGCTGTCCAAAAATATACTGTTCTTGTGAAACCTTTGATAAATCAAAATGGCATAAAACAAAGAAACAAAACACCATTTCATAAAAGCAAAAAACCACCTCTGATTTTGTTCACTTAGGAAAGATATGTACGTATGTCTTTCATAAAAATGAAGTGGCAGAAAGAGCTTTTGGATAGCAGAAGAAACCTGTGTATCCCATAAAGCAAGGTTTATCTAAATCAGATATCAGGAACATCTAACCTGCAGATCACAACTTGGCTGTTCCAGTCTGCGCTCTGACTGCTTAAGCACCCTGAAAAGCCCTTGTCTCCTGGCCTGCCTAAATTATCAAATTTTCATAGATTCATTACAAGTACCATTGAGGCTCCTAAAACCCCATTATCAGAATGTAAAAATCTTTAACAATATACATATTAAAGTATGTAATTGAGTAAAACCAAATAAATAAAATATTTTTCTTTTAGATGCCAAAGAAGAAATATGGATAGGTCTTAAGAACAAAAATGTACCAAGTTTATTTCAGTGGTCTGATGGTACTGAAGTTACTCTAACATATTGGAGTAAAAATGAGCCAAATATTCCATACAATCAGACTCCCAGTTGCGTTTCCTATTTAGGAAAGGTAAGAAACTTCCTGTGGCTTATTTATGTTCTTATTGTATACCAAATAATATTAAGGTGACTTTGGTTAGGATATTTATGTTTAAGCCTGGAAAGAAAATAAAAGGTAAGAGGCCTATAGATTGTCTTTCTGGAAGATACTAGAAAAAAGAGGTAAATAAAGCAACAACTAAATAAGCAATCCACTTCCTGTCTGAGAGTCTCTGCTCTGGTCTGAAACACATGAAGGAAATCCCGGTACTACTCAATTTTTGTGCCATAATGGTTCTAATAAGCTGCTTTCTCTCTGGACCAACAGTATATTTAACATATAGCCACAACTTAAGGGAAAAAAAACCCATCTTCTGAATTCATGTTCAGATTTTTATATTAATCTTACTTTGAGAAGTGAAAAATATTTTTATTTAAAAATTATGTCTAGGGCACCTGACTGGCTTAGTCAGTGGAGCATGTAACTCTTGATCTCTAGGTTGTGAGTTCGAGCCCCACACTGGGTATAGAGATTACTTTAAAAAAATAAAATCTTTTAAAACTAATTAATTAATAATTAATTTAAAATTAGGTCTAATGTTTTTCAGAGAACATCTTTCTTCTGTAGAATGCTTAAGTATTTATTGAACATGCTTTAGTTAGGAGTCCAAAATAGGCTATATGTTGAGAGAAAAGACATGTACCTTTACATTTTGTTTGTATCATTTTCCTGGAGAGTCCTAATTATTTAGGAGGCTTATGTCCCCCAAACTTCTAAGGAGGCTTAAGTGGAATTAGTAAATGTTATGTGTATTTAGGAGTGTTTCAAGATATATCTAGAAAGGTGTCAAAGATTAATTTAGAAAGGTGTCACATTTGGTGCTGTATTTAAAAGAATATTTAAGATGTTGAGTGTCAAAGATAGAAATGAGATCCCATAGGTAAGACTACACTGATAACATACCTAGACAGCATTCCAGTGTTCAAAACTGACCCTATCTCAATTGATTTGTTGAAATGTAATTTGAAAAAAGCAGAGTGACTTAAGCAAAATTAATGTTAAGTAGCATATTTGAAAGAGAGAACTTTGAAGCCTAAGCTGAAGTAGACTGGAAGGAACTTTTGATTCTGAGATTCCTGGAGAGTAGCTGTTCTAAGTACCACGATTATGTTATATATGAGGAGATTGAAATAGCATGGTTGGTTGACCTGTCCAAAAGTTTTTAACCAATGGGCAAACTTGGGCCATGTCATGTGGAAGAAGACTTGAACACTGTCAACTGTGTATAGACTGAGTTCTTTTCTTCAGCTTCTGTACTAAATGTCCTTTGATGGTTTTATTTTTACTCTTATAAGAAAATGGAATCCATCTCCACTATGATCTTGAGGTGGTGTTGAAATAACAGATAGTGAGCCACAACCTTGCAGGCTTGTTGGGTAGTATTTTCTAGAAGTATATTTCCAGATGTAGTCATTCATTTTCTCCCCCCCCACTCCTCCTCCCCTTGCCCCTTGCTCACAGTTCTGTGAGAAGAAACTATCTTGATTTGAAATAAGTTAGAGTTCAACTCTAAATATTTGGCAAATAATTTCTCTGTGGAAAATTTTTTTTTCTATTTTTAAAAAGCTAGGTCAGTGGAAAGTCCAGTCATGTGAAAAGAAACTTAAATATGTATGTAAGAAAAAGGGAGAACAAATGAATGATACAACATCTGACAAGATGTGTCCCCCAGATGAGGTATGTAAAGTTCCTGTGTAAGTTTTTCTAAGCAATATTACACCTTCATCGTCAAGGGTAAGACTGAAACGATTCAGACTTGGAAAATGAAAGAAATGGCTACCTTCTGTTCAGTTACATTAAAGCAAATCAGAGGACAATGAATCATCACATATTGGTATTTACAGAAGAAAAAAACACAGGAAAGTTACCTGTTCATATACATAAAAATGTATATGATTATAATGCTGATGTCTTTACTTCCCCCATTTATCTTTTTCCTCTCCAAAAACCAACAATATTATAGTCTTATGAGGAGCTCTGCCTGGGAGGTAAAGAGAAATAAGACCTGTCTAACACAGGCTTACAATCCTGTAGGCGTTATCGATGAAGTTGCATCCCTCCCTCATCGTGTGTATGAATTTACAGGCCATGTCCTTGATTTCTCGAAGTGTGACATGTTATGAGTTTCATAGAATCTTGCTTGTTAGAGGGTGGACATTGAGTCTGAACAGTGTGATATTTCTCCTCGGATTTAGGGCTGGAAAAGACATGGAGAAACCTGTTACAAGATTTACAAGGATGAGGTCCCTTTTGGAACCAACTGCAATTTGACTATAACTAGCAGGTATGACTATCAGTAAACATATACTTGTGAACTTTTAACTCTAGCTTAGCTTTACTAAATAAGTATCCTTAAAAAAAAAAAAAAAGATGGGGGTGACTGCCTTCGGCTCAGGTCATGATCCTGGAGACTCAGGATCAAGTCCCACATCAGGCTCCCTGCTCAGCGGGAAGCCTGCTTCTCCCTCTCTCACTCCCCCTGCTTGTGTTCCCTCTCTGGCTATGTTTCTCTCTGTCAAATAAATAAAATCTTTAAAAAAAAAAAAAAGATGCATCTTCAATTTACATAGCAATTCAATCATTATAAAAACACCTATTAATTTAATTTAACTCTTGTTTTGTAGATTTGAGCAAGAGTACCTGAATGATATGATTAAAAAGCATACTAAATCTCCAGGAAAATACTTCTGGACTGGTCTGAGAGATATAGATTCACATGGAGAATATAGTTGGACAGGTGTTGGTGGAGTAAAGCAAGCTGTAACCTTTTCCAACTGGAATTTTCTTGAGCCAGGTGAGTGCCTTACCTTTAAAGTAGTAGAATATGGTGATTTGTGAAATGCAGTATACCTCCTAGATATGGTCTCCACTTAGTTTTGAAATGTGAGGGAAATGATAATGTTTAGGATGAGAGTCTGTCTGTGGAACCATATATAGAAGGAGTGACTATGTCTTATTAAATCCTTGGGAATAATCCCCAAAATGGAGCTAAGAAGCTCAGTTCTCAGAAACCCCTCTCTAATGGCACAAAGATAGAACCATCAAGGCAAGGGTTTTTTTTAAATCTTTTCCATGCAAGTCTCAAATAGAATCTAGAAACTTTATTTTAAAATGCTTTACGTTTTCATCTCTCTGCTTCTTAACTTCTTTCTCCAAAATTGAATGTTTATTTCTATTATTCCAAATGGGTGAGAATTAAGGAGGGAATATTATAGGTATTATTTATTCTGAAAGTTAGTTCATCTTTCTTTAACCAGCTCAAAGCATTGACCATAATTAGCCATAGAATTAGAACATTTTGAACCAGAAGGACCTCAGAAGTCCCTTCTGATTTTAGAGTTGAAAAGACAGAGTCTCAGAAAGGTGATTTACTTGACAAATGTTACCTGATTATTTACCTGAATTGCTAAAGTCCAGATGCCCTGATTTCAATCCAATGCTTTGTAAAGAGTTTTGGTTTTCTAGGGTGCGTGGGTGACTCAGTCGTTAAGCATCTGCCTTCGGCTCAGATCATGATCCCAGGGTCCTGGGATGAGCCCTGCACAAGGCTTCCTGCTCTGAGGAAGCTTGTTTCTCTCTCTGCCACGCCCCTACTTGTGTTCCCTCTCTCGCTGTGTCTCTCTCTGTCAAAAGAAAAATAAATAAAATCTTTAAAAAAAAATAATTTTGGCTTTCTTTAAGACAAGAGTTAGAAAGCATTCAGCTTTTCTTCCTTTGGATTATTTATATTTTCTTGTTTCTGTACCATGCGATCATGAAGACCACTTTTTATAACCCAGTAACTAGAACATATGAGTGTATAATGAAACACAATATTTGAAATAGAAAATGCCCACAAAATTTAAAACAGATGGTCACCACCATAAATGTGAATGGTATTGATAACAAAGTCATCTTTTTTACTTGTAGAAGATGGAGGATACAGGTGATAATCCTAATTAAATCTCACTTTAGATTTAGATTTAGACCTTGGGAGGTCTGTTTTAAGGACTGATTAATTTGATTCTGTTAGAATAGTACTGGGCAAGTAATAAACACTTCTCTTCATTACCATCATTGTCATCATCACCATCATCATGAACAACACACTTCTTTCTTCTGTTATCTTTTATATCCTTTCTCCGACCTTGACCCAAATAAAGGGTGTGGACACTAGAAAGTGTTTGGACTTTAATTTTCAAATGTAATGTTTCAACCGCAGCTTCTCCAGGCGGGTGTGTCGCTATGGCTACTGGAAAGTCTCTTGGAAAGTGGGAAGTGAAAGACTGCAGAAACTTCAGAGCACTTTCGGTTTGTAAGAAAATAAGTGGGCCCATTCAGCCTGAAGAAGTAGCTCCCAAGCCAGAAGACCCCTGTCCTGAAGGCTGGCATAGTTTCCCCTCAAGTCTTTCTTGTTATAAGGTAAAGTAACATTCTCATTCAATTCCTTAATGAGGTTATCTTTCTACTATCCTATTCTGTATGCTTGTAGAACTTACACTTCTCCCCAGGCACATATGTAACCTACCAACATGTTTGGGAGCACAACTGAACCTTTGTCATGAGACAGCTAATCCTCACATGAACTCATGTCCTACCCAAAAGAGCAGAGCCAGAGCCAGAACTGGCTCTTCTCTAGTGTTCTTTTGTTCTGAGAAGTTAAGTAAGCTACATGCCATGCTGACACTTTGTTCATGATTCTCATATGCTTCTAATCCTTGTTGTCAAGTGAAGAATTCTGTCACTTCTTAAAATTAAAAAAAAAAAATTATTTTCAGGCCTGTATCTGTCAGCTGTTCCCACAAAGAAACCATTACATACCATCCCAAAATTCAGTGGCTATAACAACAAACATTTAGTCTCATGTTCCCAGATCGCTGGATCAAATAGGGATTAATTGTTTTAGTTTAGGCTTGAATGGTGAGCTCTGTTTCAACCGCGGGTCATCTATGCTGGGCTCCAGGATATGAGTTGGGGTGTGCTGCCTTTTGATTTGGGTCTCAAGCTGGTGGGGCCATAGCTCTCAGGGGCTTGTTCTTCTCTTGGTCAGCTTGCTGGAGTCTGAGAGGTAAGCACATTTCAGGCCTCTGTTCACTGTATCTCCACTGATATGCCATTGATCACAGCAAGTCACATGGCCAGGACCCAAATCAAGGTACAGAGAAGTATACTTCACCCACTGGGAGGCCATGCAAGAATGTACAGTTGTATCACAGGGAACTGAAGAATTAGGATCAGCAATTCAATCTACGATTGTGTCATTGCCTCCTCCTCTTTCTTTTTTTTTTTTTTTTTTTGAAAAAATTAGTCATCACAAACCAAAGAAAGAGTCTGAAGTGGCAAGTTTTGTTTTGCCACCCTCTGTCAATGTTAGCACACCAGTGCAATCTGCCCTTTGAGTCATCTTCGTCAGAACATAGGCCTGTACTTGGACAGGCTTTAGTGTATCATATTCATGATTATGTTCTTAGCACATTTCTCTGCAGAAGTCTACTCCCAAAGTATTCATAGGTATCCTTTATAGACTTACCTGGTGATCCTAGGAACGCAGGAGACTATAGTGTCTTGTTGGAGCAGCCCCCCCGACCCCGGCTGAAGAAAGTCATCCATCTGACAGCAGTTGCTGGCACCTGTGCTGGCCTTTAATTGACACTTTTAGCAGGTCCTGTTTGTGTCACACTATACGTTTTTTCACCTGTTTTTATTACAGGTAAAGATAAAAACATTTTCCTGTTATTATTATACCTGTAAGAATCCATTTCAGAAGACTACACATTTGAATTTAAGAAACAAAATAAATGAACAAAGGAAAAAAGAGAGAGAGACCAAAAACAGACTCTTAACTATAGAGAACAAACTGAGGGGAAGTGGTTGGAGAGATGGGTGAAATAGGTGATGGGGATCAACGTGTACACTTATGAAGAGCACTGAGTAAGGTATTGAATTGAATCACTCTATTGTACACCTGAAACTAGTATAACACTGTATCTTAATTATATTTGGATTAAAATAAGAAACTTAATTTAAAAGCCTACACATTTGACCATAATAAACTTTGATACTATGAATACTTTATGATTATGCCAGAAGGGAGATTAACATTGTATCTTGTTAAGCTGTTTCATATAGAAAGAATTGTAAGAAAAAGGAACTGGGAAGAAGCTGAGAGATTCTGCCTAGCTCTTGGAGGACACCTTCCTAGCTTCACTCATATGGATGAAATAAAGGAATTTCTCCATTTTTTAATGGACCAGTTCAGGTAATACTTTTACAATGAAATCTTTTTTTTTTTTTATTGTTACTAAACTTTTTTTTCCAGTGTTCCAAGATTCATTCCCCATTCCCCATACCCAGTGCTCCACGCTTTAGGTGTCCCCAGTACCCACCACCAGGCTCTCCCATCCCTCCACCCCCCTCCCTCCAAGTCCCTCAGTTTGTTTTTGTGTCCAAAGTCTCTGTTGTTTCGTTTCCCTCCCTAGATTGCCCTAGTTCCCATTTACTTTCCTTCTCCCACTGTCCTCCAGTTTACCCCTCATGCACTGCAAGTAAGTGAAATCATGCGATACTTGACTTTCTCTTCTTGGCTTATTTCACTCAGCATAATCTCTTCCAGTCCAGTCCAGGTTGCTACAAAAGTTGGATATTCATCCTTTCTGATGGAGGCATAGTATTCCATACAATGAAATCTTCTATGCTAAATTTGATGTCCTTCAGGTATTCAGAATTGAAATGCTTTATTTTCTGAAAGAGTCATTCATTGCTAAGCAGTCATTCAACATTAAACATTTTTATGTGCAAGACACTATAAATAATTCAGAGATGAGGGAGATAGAATCCCCGTCCTATAGGTAACATGATAAAGTCCAACAATGGGGATAAGAAAAGTATGGTGAAAATCTAGAACAAGGTAAGGAGGGACCATAGGATTTCTAAAGGCGGATGAAGTGCTTTGAGGAGTTATAATTGGGAAAAATGTGAAGAAGGATGGTTCTTAGAAGGTAAGGTAGTATTTTGAAAGGTAAGACCAGGAGAAGGAGCCAGAGAAAACAGAACATTAGCAAAGGTACTGAGACCACAGTGTGCAGAGATGGTCAGGAAGAAATGAGTCATACCACTTAACCTGGAAAATCAGATATGGATATGAAGTTGGAGCATCCTTCTTTGCCAGGGAAGGAGTTTGATCTTAAGTCAATAAGCAAAACACAAGCAACAAAGTGTGTTTATATTGTGTATGTGTGTTTACATAAAGAGAGAGAGAGGGAGAAAGAGAGAGATGGTGGGAAGATGCAGGGCAAATAATAGAAGGCTATTACAGCCCTTTTGTAGAAAACTACTGGATTTTAAAGAGGGCATGTATTGCATGGAACTCTGAGTGTGGTGAATAAACAATGAATCTTGGAACACTGAAAAAATTAAATTAAATAAATAAAAGACTACTTTGAGAATGGGTAAGAAGAATCTGAAAGTAAGGAGGTAATTAGAGATGCTGCAAAGACAGAATTAATAAGCCCTTGTGATTTTGATGTTATGGGGGAAAGATTCCTAGATGATTTTCTGATGTCCTTAGGGACTATTGGAGGAATATGGACTAGGTGATGTTACCATAGGAAAAAAATTTCTCTGAAGCTTTAGGAGAAAACATGAGTATGAGGACATTCAACTTAAGAAATTTATTTATTTTTTCTTCCCTCATTATTATAAACTGAAAAGAAGACCCAAATCTGTAAATCAAGGATTCAGGGTATACCAGACAAAATTATGGAAAAGAAATTACCATTTAGACATACCCTGATGAATACTTTCCTTACAATTTTGACTCACAAAAAAGCCTGAAAGAAAAACAGCAAAAAATAAAATAAAATAAAATAAATAAACAAAACAGGTAACAAAAGACAAAACCTAGGTTGTCTTCTTCTCTAGGACAATCAATGTAAGAAGGCACTTAAAAACTGACATCTAAAGTTTTGAGGTGGGGGCACCTGAGTGGCTCAGTTGGTTAAGCAGTTAAGCATCTGCCTTCAGCTCAGGTCCTGATCCCAGGGTCCTGAGATTGATCCCTGCATCTGGCTTGGGGAGCCTTGCTTCTTCTCCCACTCTCCCTGCTTGTGTGTGCGCTCACTCTCTCTCTCTTTCTCTTTCTCTCTCTCTCTGTCAAATAAATAAATAAAATCTTTTTTAAAAATAGAATTTTGAGGTGGAAAATGTTTGTAATAATTTTAGTTCTCAATTACATTGCTTTTTGTTTGCGAGGATTATAATTGATAGAACCTTATAGCTTCCTTCTTGAAAAAAAATTTGAAGACACATTCCAACTGAGAGATGAATTAAAATCAAGAACACATGTAGGTAGTTATTTTAAAAGAATTAGGGGGGAAGAATATATAATGTAAAAATACCCCCAGTCTAAATAATGCTATATGTATATATAATAATAAAAATAGAAAGAAATTATCCTAAATCCTGAAAGAGAAACGTAATATTTTAATAAGACCAGATGTTTAACTCTGTTTATAAATAAAAACTGGGACATAAAGAGATAAAATGGTTGAAAATAATGAAAGTATAATGAATTCCTCATTTACCTAGAAATCATATTTAGAAACACAGATTATAGACATTTTTAAAATGGACTGTGTTAATCTACTGAATATGTAATGGGTGAAAAAAAAGGGTCTATATAGTAAATTATAAAGAACTAAAATAACAAAGTGTGAAATCCAATATAAAGCAAGATAGCAGAAGACCAAATTTATCTATTATCAGTTATGTTTAAGTCTAAGTCTACAAATTTCTTCAATAATGAGATTCAACTATATGCTGTTGAACAATACCTTAAGCAAATATTGCCAGTTAGTGCCTATCCAGGTCAAAGAGTATGATATTCTTTTCCTAGAAGGAAGAAGCTACAAAGTGTTTCAAAGTTGAGAAATTTTGATAAAAATCCATGTTTTTAACACTTCTTTAAAAATTAAAACAACAGGACACATTTTCATATTGTAACAATAATTAGTCCTGAGTAGCCAGTGACCCACGAAGATAGGGCATTCCTCCACAATTTGTGGTGATCTCTAATTTATTACTCATTAATCCACTTCATTTATGTTATGTTCTTGTCCATATGAACCCAAATAACACCTGAGTTAAAAATCACAAACTTAATACAACAACTAAAATGGGAAAGTGAGGGGTGCCTGGGTGGCTCAGTTGGTTAAGCGACTGCCTTTGGCTCAGGTTGTGATCCTGGAGACCTGGGATCAAGCCCCACATCGGGCTCCCTGCTTGGCAGGAAGCCTGCTTCTCCCTCTCTCACTCCCCTTGCCTATGTTCCCTCTCTAGCTGTGTTTCTCTCTGTCAAATAAACAAATAAAATCTTAAAAAAAAATAAAAAATAAAATAAAATGGGAAGTGAGACATTCAAAAGGAAATAATATACAAATAGCATAATTAAGATTTATTTAACAATATTCCCTTTGTTCATACATTACAAATTCTATATATATTTTCTCTTCGGGCTCTTTGCCTGTGTCACTTACCATAATTGATCTATTAGACTAGAAAGAAAATCTAAAATTCCAAAGTGGTGAAATTACACAGGTACATAAAGAATCGAAGTCAAACCCTATCCACTTTTTATGTAAATTTTTTGGCAAATAATCAAAACTGTATAGATGATAATAATAACACTCATTCTGAAATTCATGGGATATAGCCAAAGCTATACTGGAGGTACATTAATAGGTCTAAGAGTTTTAATTATTAAACAAAAATAATGAAAATAAGCATTCACTTGAAAGTGAAAATAAATTTCAACATAAATACGAGGAAACAATAAGAAAGAAGCTAATAAAAATTTTACATAAAGATAGTTAGAATGAAGCCTCAGTGGGTGGTTCTGCTGAGTGGCCCAGTCCATTAAGTGGCTGCCTTCACTCCAGCCATGATCCCTGGTCAAGATCAAGCTCCTTACTCAGCAGGGAGCCTGCTTATGCCTCTGCCCCATCCTCCTGCTCATTCGCGCACTCTCTCTCTCAGAGGCATGTATGCTCTCTCTCAAATAAATAAATAAAATCTTACCAAAAAAAAAAAAAAAAAGAATCTGGTGGTGTCTGGGTGGCTCAGTTGGTTGGGCAACTGCCTTCGGCTCAGGTCATGATCCCGGAGACCCAGGATCGAGCCCCACATCGGGTTCCCTGCTCGGCCGGAAGCCTGCTTCTCCCTCTCTCACTCCCCCTGCTTGTGTTCCCTCTCTAGCTGTGTTTCTGTCTGTCAAATAAATAAAATCTTAAAAAGAAAAAAAAAGGAATCAGCCAATAACCATATCACATTTAATGAGTAAACATTAAATGCATTTCTGTAAAAGTCAGAAAAAAATGTAAAGATTCCTATTATCATCACTATTGTTGATCTTTGGAATTTCTACCTGTGCATTAAGATTTTTTAAAAAGAATATTACAACATACAAATATTTACAATGTAGTAAGTGGGAGGAAAAGCAAATTATGGAAGAATAAAAAAATGTCATTTACATTTAAAAGTAGATTATAAAAATACATCAAAGAAAGTAATCATTGTTACCTCTGGAAGATAAGATTTTGAGTGATTTTTGAAATTTTTGAATGTTTTTCCACATTTTCCAGATTTACATTCATATACCTACTATTGTGTTTTTCTCATTAAAGAGGGAAGTTTCACTACAATGTGATGGAAACCTGAAACAAAATATAGTACATGTATTCCATAAATATGCATTTATTAAGCATCTATTATAGAAGTTCAGACATCCTTGACTTCATTTTCTAGCACTAGAAATTATTATACAAGATTTCATTGCACACTAACCTGAGCTAATTAGGATATCCAAACTTTTTTAAAAAAATAATTTTGTTCCAAGATTCATTGTCTATGCACCACACCCATTGCTCTGTGCAATATGTGCCCTCCTTAGTACTCACCACCAGGCTCAACTATCCCCCACCCCACTCCCTTCCAAACCCTCATTTTGTTTCTCAGAGTCCACAGTCTCTCATGCTTCATCTCCCCCTCTGATTTCTCCCAATTCACATTTCCTTTCCTTCTCCTAAGGCCCTCCATTTTACTCCTTATGCTCCTCAAGTAAGTGAAACCATATGATAATTGACTTTCTATGCTTGACTTATTTCACTCAGCATAATCTCATCGAGTCCCGTCCATGTGGCTACAAAAGTTGGGTATTCATCCTTTCTGATGGAGGCATAATATTCCGTTGTATATAGGGATTGTATCTTCTTTATCCATTCATCTGTTGAAGGGCATCTTGGCTTTTTTCACAATTTGGTAATTGTGGACATTGCTGCTATGAACATTGGGGTACATATGGCCTTTCTTTTTTTTTTTTTTTAAGATTTTATTTATTTGACAGAGAGAAACACAGCCAGATAGGGAACACAAGCAGGGGGAGTGAGAGAGGGAGAAGCAGGCCTCCTGCCGAGCAAGGAGCCCGATGTGGGACTTGATCCCGGGTCTCCGAGATCATGACCTGAGCCGAAGGCAGCTGCTTAACCAACTGAGCCACCCAGGCACCCCAATATGGCCTTTCTTTTCACTACACCTGTATCTTTGGAGTAAATACCCAGTAGTGCAATTGCAGGGTCATAGGGTAGCTCTATTTTTAATTTTTTAAAGCATCTCCACAATTTTCCAAAGCAGCTGCACCAACTTGCATTCCCACCAACAGTGTAGGAGATTTTTCCCTTTTTCCACACCCTCTACAACACTTGTTGTTTCCTATCCTGTTAATTTTGGTCATTCTAACTGGTGTAAGGTGGTATCTCAATGTGGTTTTGATTTCAATTTCCCTGATGGCTAATGATGTTAAACATTTTTTCATGTGTCTATTAGCCATTTGTATGTCTTCTTGAGAAATGTCTGTTCATGTCTTCTGCCCATTTTCTGACGTGATCATCTTTCTTTTTGGGTGTTGAGTTTGAGGAGTTCTTTATAGATCTTGGATATCAACCCTTTGTCTGTAGTGTCATTTGCGAATATCTTACCCCATTCTGTGGGTTGCCTCTCTGTTTTGTTGACTGTTCCTTTGCTGTGCAGAAGATTTTTATTTTGAAGTCCCAAAAGTTCATTTTTGCTTTTGTTTCCTTTGCCTTTGGAGACGTGTCTTTAAAGAAGTTGCTGTGGCCAATGTGGAAGAGGTTACTGCCTATGTTTTCCTCGAGGATTTTGATGGATTCCTGCCTCACGTTGAGATCTTTCATCCATTTCAAGTTTATCTTTGTGTATAGTGTAAAAGAATGGTTGCGTTTCATTCTTCTACACATAGCTGTCCAATTTTCCCAGCCCCACATATTGAAGAGACTTTTTTCCCACTGGATATTTTTTCTTGCTTTGTCAAAGATTATTTGACCATAGAGTTGCAGGTCCATATCTGGACTCTCTACTCTGTTCCATTGGTCTATGTGTATTTTCTTGTGCCAGTACCATACTGTCCTGGTGATCACAGCTTTGTAATAAAGCTTGAAATCAGATAACATGGTGCCCCCAGCTTTGTTTTTATTTTTCAGCATTTCCTTAGCAATTTGGGGTCTTTTCTGGTTCCATACAAATTTTAGGATTGTTTGTTCCAGCACTTTGAAATATGCTGGTGGATTTTGGTCGGGATGGCATGGAAAGTATAGATTGCTCTGGGCAGTATAGACATTTTAACAATGTTTATTCTTCTGATCCATGGGCATAGAATACTTTTCCATCTTTTTCTGTCTTCTTCAATTTCTTTAATGAGTGTTCTGTAGTTCCTCGAATAAAGATCCTTTACCTCTTTGGTTAGGTTTATTCCAAGATATCTTATAGTTTTTGGTGCTATAGTAAATGGAATCAATTCTCTAATTTCCCTTTGTAAGTTGCATTGTTAGTGCATAAAAAAAGCAACTGATTTCTGTGCAATGATTTTGGGATAGCCAAACTCTTAATTTCCTTTTGAGGTTAGTGTTTCTTAGCTACTTCCCACAACCTTGAGAGTAGGTTATAATGAATGCAAAATTCAGACCAAATCTTTCCACATATACAAACATTTATTAAGCATTCACTGAAGCAGTCACAATACTTATTTCATACAACCTGTTTCATAAGCTTCCAACACCCCAGCAGTCTGTCCTAGGTGTTCCAGCCACCATCTTTGCAAGGAAGGTTCATTTGAGGTATATTTGACAATATTCCTGAGGCAGGATTCTGTTCACATTACAGTTGTCATTAGACAGTTCCAATCACCTGACCCAATGACTAGATATGGGACAATTTAGAGATCAAGCCCCAGATCCATTTCTAATGGTACTGGCTACCAGCCTCACTAGAAAGTAATAACCTTTCATGAGCAGTGTGAGTTTCTCTAGATATTTTAGCTTATTCCCCATTATCTTAAATAATTTCAATTTCACCATTGAGAGCCCATTTCTAACATCAGGCTGATTAACAAACTTCTGATTTTGCTGATATACACTTATTTCTGATAGTCTTTCTGCTAATAACCAAAACCTCAGGTGAGGCTTTGGATAACAGACATCCTTGTGGTGTCTGCCTTTGGAACATGCTCTAAGACCCTGCTGATCCTCCCTGAAGTGAGAATTTTAAACAAGGAGACTTACTGGCCCCTAAATCTCAAGCTTGACACACACAACATCAAATTAGGCCGAAGTATTTTTAAGTAAAATACTGACATAAACAAAGTGGATTTTGACTAATATCAAGCAAGAGGTTATAAATCTTTACCTGGAACAGGGAGCCATGGATAAGTACTAAGCAGTGAGGTTGTAGATATTTGTGGGAGTCAATTGATGGAAAATGCAATATCATATGTGATATAAATGATCATTAAGAGCTTCTATATACAGAATAGACTACACTAAAAAATAAAACTAGAATGTGAGAGGTAATGAAGGAATTTTTCTTAATTTATTTCTTTGTTTCTGATCACACTTGCTGAATTTCCTTTCAAATTAAAAAAAATAATACAAGTTCATTATGTAAGATTTGGGGAATATAAAAAGTGATAATGAAAAACATAAAAATCACCTCATCTCAAAAATCACCTCAAATCCGGGCTCTGTTATAAACATAGTTAGGATTTAATGTAAATCCTTTCCATTTTCTTCCATTCCCATATATATTTTCCAAAGAATGTACAACGTTTCATTTTTTTCTGACCACAAAAGTAATATATATTTAATTTAGAAAACAGAAGAGTGCAAAGTAAAAAGGAAATCCTTTCATTCATACGCACCATATTTTATTTGTACTCTTAACCCAGCAGCTAACATGTGTTGGCTTATTAAGCAGACTGTTGTCTGCTTTACTAATGTGCTCCGTTAAAAAAGAGATCATTTGCCAATGCTATACTTAGAAACATATTCTAAAACCAATATTGTAACCCTGGCTTGAAGGGAAGGAAAGCGATAAACTCAGAATTTATATCAGAAAATGATTCTAAAGCTTACTCCT
The DNA here is from genome assembly GCA_004023965.1 of Spilogale gracilis. Taxonomy (NCBI): domain Eukaryota; kingdom Metazoa; phylum Chordata; class Mammalia; order Carnivora; family Mephitidae; genus Spilogale; species Spilogale gracilis. The sequence goes on along the minus strand of PITA01008126.1, from coordinate 65,146 downwards.
TGAAGGCCTTACCTTTTTATGGCAGGAATTGACCTTTTTGAGATGTCCATCACCCAAATTGCGTATTGCATGCGAAGGAGTTAAGTCAGATTACTGTTTATACTTCTCGCAATCTAAGTTCCACATCTCTATTTATATTTCAGTGAAAAGGATTCATGGTGTACCAAATCATTAAGGCTCTAAGATCTTTGCAACTCTTAATGGCAGCCCACCAGGGAAAGCCACTGTGGGACAAAAATAGTTTCAGGGTTAAATGAGAAAGCCTTGTTAGCAATGCTGTTGCCGCTGTGTGTACTACCTCCTGTGATGTGGCATGGATGGATTTAGATGTAAATCTAAGGCTTTGCAGACTAAGTGCCCTCATCAAATAGTATTTATTGGGGTTTAGAGCTGGGATACTGTTTTCCTTAGAAACCAGATGCAGCAGGAAATTTGATTGAGAACAGGAATTTTAACACAAATACACATATTAACCTTTCCTGCAGTGTCTTCTTAACCTAATACCCTAAAACCACATACTTAGTGCTTGTAGTAGAAAAATTTATTAAGAGAGAAATTTTCCATTTGATTTATTTCTCCAGTTACGATCCATTTTTTCCGTCAAATGTGTTAAGTCCATATTAGATGTATGCAATGATTCATGTGATTTTCAATTTCTTCTTCTCTTTATCTGCCTATGGATAAACCAGATCAAATCAGGAATAAGTTAGAATTGAGGAATTTTCCAACTCTTACCACACACAGAAAAAAATACAAGTTGCTACTATTTTCTATCTTTTTATCTTTTTTCTATCTTTCTACCTTTTTCTATGAAAGAAAACAGTGTAACAATAAAGCCTGAAAGGGGACTGTCCTCATTCCACTGCAATAAGTTGCAAAGCTTAAGACTGAAAAGATGAAAAGTATTTATTTATATTAAAGTATAGGGGAATGTTGAGTAGAGGGAAAAGGTAAAGAAAAGCAATTGTTTATTAAAATGTGAGAAATTACCTTAAAATTGAGTTTGCTCAGGATGCCCGGGTGGCTCAGTCAGTTGGGCTTCTGCCTTCAGCTCAGGTCATGATCCCAGGATGGCGGGATCAAGTCCCACATTGGGCTTCATGCTCAGCAGGGAGTCTGCTTCTCCCTCTGCCTTCCTGCTCTCCCCTGCTTGTGCTCTCTGACAAGTAAATAAGTAAAATCTTTAAAAATTATAATTAAATTAATTTTGCTCTAGCTTTGATTCACTAGCGAAGTTTTTGAAATTCAGACATATTTTTCATCTATACATTCTATATATTCCATACGTTCTATTGAACTTGAGAGTAAGGATTAATTTTAGATTTGGATCCTACCCCTTCTCTAATATACATGTAACACTTATATATGTATCTAGTTATGCATATATAATATGCACTCATATGTACTGACCGGACATAGTACACGTATCAGAAGGTTAAATTATATGGAAAGTAATCAGCATAACCAAAAAAAAAAAATTCATGGATTATACCCTACTTAAAAAGTATCTACTTAAAAATCTACTTAAAAAGCCTAAAAGGGGGGTGCCTGGGTGGCTTAGTCTTTAAGCATCTGCCTTCAGTTCAGGTCATGATCCTAGAGTCCGGGGTTCATGATGGAGCCCTGCATCCGGCTCCCCTCATACAGCTCCCTGATGGGTGGGAAGCCTGCTTCTCCCTCTCTCACTCCCCCTGCTTGTGTTCCCTCTCTAGCTATGATTCTCTGTCAAATAAATAAATAAAATCTTTAATTAAAAAAAGCCTAAAAAGTAATCATTGAATACTGCATCAAAAACTAATGATGTACTATATGCTGACTAATTGAACGTAATAATTTTATTTTTTTAAAGATTTTATTTATTTATTTGACAGAGAGAAACACAGTAAGAGAGGAAACACAAGCAGAGGGAGTGAGAGAGGGAGAAGCAGGTTTCCTGCTGAGCGGGGTTCCAGATGCAGGGCTTGATCCTGGGACTCCGGGATCATGACCTGAGCCTAAGGCAGACGTTTATCAACTGAACCACCCAGGCGCCCCTATAAAATTTTTTTAAAAGCCTAAAAAGTGTAACACATTTAGAGAATATTGTCAAGTGGGGTTAGAGGTGAAGAAAATGTTTTTATGGTTACATCACTTCTATTTATATTAGCAATATCTTCCTAGGTAGAGAATAAGTTTCATTGAGGAAAAGGGATGTTAACAATGTATGTCCCTGCTTCTATATGTTTTGTTATGTATCCTTCTTTGGAATGTCTGTCCTTTCTGTTCTCATCAAACTGAATATTGGTACATGTTAAGCATTCAGATTATGACTCAAAAGAAATATTAGCCATCTTTGATGGCTGTCTTTTGCCCAACTAGCCTCAGAAAATATTTCCTGACTTCCTGCAGTCAACGATAACCTTCTTTCTTTGAAATTTTGTAATGCTTAAAATTTATACAAATATTGTATCATTTGATATCTTTCCCAAATGGTTATTATTTTCTTTGTTCATGTATATCTTGTCTCCCTGACTAATTTACATGCCATTTGAGGATAGATATTATGTCTTGTACTTCTCTGTAGTACCATGGCATCTAGCTCAATGCCTTGTACATAGAAGTAAAATAGTTATGAGTGTTAAATATAATCACTTAAATGACTCTTGACTTATGTTGTTCTGCTATAACCCATGGAATTAGGCTTTTAGAAGATACTGAATCTTCAAGAAAATTGGGGGAGGGCAACTGGCTGGCTCAGGTGGTAGAGCATGTGACTCTTAATCTTAGGGTTATGAGTTTGAGTCCCACTTTGGGTGGAGATTCCTTAAAAATAAAATCTTAAAAAAAAAAAGATACTTGTTTACTTTAAACTTAACGGGCAGTGGAAATTAAATAATTTTTGAAAATCTTGATCTTATCTAATAAAAATTTAGCCAAATGATTTCTTTTGCATTAAAAAAGATATTTGATTGTGTTATAAACACTTTAAGAAAATGCCATTGCTATCTTTGACTATATCAAAAACATTGTCTAATATTGAAGCTCTCCTATAAAAGATTTGGAATAATCACGTGCTTTTTTCCCCCTCAAGTTTAAAGCAGAATATTTTTTTTACCTTTCATATGAAGAGCATGACTGAAAACTTGGTTTTAAGAAGTATGGTACTTTTTCCATAGCTACGTCATATTTGAAGTTCAGTTTTCTTTCTTTATAGAGCTTGAAATTGTGCTTTTCAGTTAGTGACAATACCAACTGATAAGTCTTAACCATTTTAGACATGTGAATGCTATATATTTTTGCCAAACCTGTACTCAAATTGTTTTTTAATACTTCCTTTTTACATAGTGACCAGCGTTGGCTGTGGATAGGTTTGAATAAAAGAAGCCCAGACTTACAAGGATCCTGGGAGTGGAGTGATCATACACCGGTAAGTTTAAACTTTCTTGTTTGGAATAAAATATAGGGATTATTTGTTTCCATATCAAGTAAATTGTTCTTAAATAATACATCCACATACTATGTAACCATTAAAATTATGAAGAAGTATCCTTATTGAAATGAACATACATTCACATATATGAAGTGAGGAAAAAAGATACTAGCCTTACTTTTATTTTTTTTAAAGATACATATATAAATAGTTTTTAATTAAAAAATAGCCATACATATAGTTTCTCTATAGGCCTAAAAATATAGAAATATGGATATATAGTGGTCATCTTTGGATAATAAAGTGTTTTTTCTTTTTCTTTGTGCTGTTTTTTATTTCCTTTTGTCACAATGAAAAGCTTTTACTTTTATTATCTAAATATATAAATGTTATGTAAAAAAGCATGTATCTTTATTGGGAGAAATAGTTTGGGAAAACCTCAAGAAGATATTAAATATCATTTTGAATGTTTACATTATCCTAAAGAGAGATTGTAGGTAACACTTAGAGGAGTAAATTATTCTCAAATTTATTAAATATATATCCACATTACCATTGTGTCAATTCATCATATATTCTTTTCAAATATCATTTTCAAATGGGAGCAAACCTGAAAGTAGTTAATTGAATAACTAGCATTTCAACACATGCCCCAAAAAAAGGTCTTTTGCAAGCTCCTTATTCTCTGTGATTCCAGTTTAAACTGAATACACTATTAACCTCCACTTCTGAAACTGTAGCTTCCTTTGTTTGGAAACTGATGACAGTATGATATTTTCTAAGTCATCTCGTGATTTAACATCCTGATACTAAAAAAAGATGAAAAAGTTTTCTTTCTTTGGCATGTGAATGTGATGGAGTTATTAAGCTGCCTAAATTACATCTAAATTGCAAATGTTTGTACATCAGTCTTAAGTTCTCAAGCCTCTCTTGTTTTTTCAGGTGTCTACTATTCTCATGGAAAATGAGTTTCAGCAGGATTATGATATCAGAGACTGTGCTGCTGTCAAGGTCAGTCCAATGCTGGAAAGTCGGCAGATTTAAAAAATAAATTTGGCGTTGTATGCCCTCAGGCAACAGATCCACAGAGTGCCTTTTTTGTGGGGGGTATGATATTAGATGCACTGGGAGGTAAGAATACTCAGCGCCCCACCCTCAAGCTATCTACCTTAGACTGGATTTGAGAAGAGAAAATTCGTATTCAAGAAAGATTGCTCTTACTACTGTTCAGTAATAGGCTCCAAATGAGTGGGCTGAGGAGGGCTAATGAAACTCAGAGAGGAAGTGATTCTTCTGGCCTGTTTCCAGAAAGAGCTGAGATTGAACTGTGCTTTTGTACAGGTAGGTTAGGGTAAGCCTTTCTAGTGGAGGATGCATGAGGAGGTTGCCTCAAATAAAGACAGAGTGGAAACGATAGGCTAAGGCTCTGAGGAGAACAGAATACAGATCAAGTAGTTTTCATTGGTGCCATGGTTGAAAACAAAGTTGGAAAATTAGATTGATGGTAGGCAACAGCATTATAAAAGCTTCCTGATGTGAACTAAGGAGGGTATGAGGAAGATTCATCTCAAGTCAGATTTCACGATGCAAGTAGGACCAGAAGATGTATAAGACCAGTTAGGCATGTTTCTTTGCAAAATTCATTCATTTATTGATTCCATAAAGTAGTCCAAGCAGCCTTTGATGCTCTGGGGGGTACACTTAAGACATCAAACAGTTGTTGTCTTCATAGAACTTACATCTAGTAGGAGATAAGTAAACAAGCAGTTGCAGGAGCTATGACAGATGAGGTCTAAACTTTGTGCAAGAACAAGAGTGTTACAAGAGGTAATGATGATGATTAACACTGGTAATGGTGATGTTGATGGCATCAGCTTACACTTGTTAACTCATGATCTAGGTACTTATTATTTCACTTAATACTTATGTGACCTTGTGAGGTAGGCATTACTATGTATTCATCTTTTGAGGAAGAAATCTGAGTTCTGAGTAAGTATACATGCTTACAGAACTGAAATTTAAACCCATGTGTCTGGTTCTACCCTGCTGTATGCCTAGGTGTTTATAGAAATAGTCAGAAAGGGTCCTGGTTTATGGAGAAAATGCTACATTTTAGTTTAGATATTTTGAATTAAAGCTGGTAGTAAGAAATGTCCTAGAGTAAGTTGAAATCAAAAGATCAGAGTTGAAGGAAAAATGTATGCTAAAAAAAAAGTGCAAAGGGCCAAAAGTGGATTTAGAACTGTCAACACATAGAATGTAAGATGAGGAAGTAGGGAGATATATAGATTATATCTTTGCTGTGCAAGCCCAAGAGATTCAAGAGAATGATTTTCCAGAAATGTTACAGGAAGCCTGAGACAAAGAACTGAGAAAGCCACTGGAAAGCACTATTTTCAAAGCAATTGCTCTAATAATAAACTGAATAGAATCATGCCATTTTTATAGAATTCTCAGTTTAACACATGAAAAGGTGGAAACTTCAGAGAAGCTTGTAAAGTTTCCAAAGACTGATGCAAAAACCATGTTCTATGTAAATAGAGTTCTTACGTGTAAAGAGATTAGAAAATATACCCCCCCCAAAATAAAAACAAATAAAAGAGACACTGATGCAACCAATATCAGGAACAAGCCCACCCAAGGCAGTGTCCTAGAAGGAGAATCTCCCCTCACTTGCCTTAGTATCTACCAGAATCTTGGCCTTAAGAGAATACAGTCCAAAAAGTGAGGGAGATTCCTCCCAGGTCATGCCCTCTCATTTCCTTTCTTGCCTGCTTACTGGCTGGAGTTTGTAGAGAGCTATCTCAATCACACAGAGAAGGTTAACATCCTAGCAGTAGAGAACAATACCAGAGCAGGAGCCTGGACTGTTGATGTCCGGACTCCTATGTCACATTTTCACAGATCTGCTTTAATCATAGTCTGGTGTTGGGAAGCCACTCAGGTAAACATTTTTTTTAGCTTGACCATTGTCAAATTGAAAGGTGCAATCTACAATTTCATATCAGCAAAACCAGAAAAAAAACACAATAATTTACATTTTGGATATAAATATGCCCTTGTAATGTATTTGTTATATCACCCCCTTTGAAGATTCTTGATGAGGCTGCTAACTATTTAAACTAAATTCTAAGTTAAAATGTGTTCATTCATTAAATATCTTAGGTGCTAGGGCTAAAATAGATTAAAGACTATAGGGCTTACACTTCAGTGTTTTATAAAGCCGCATCAACTTCAAAATATTCTGCAATCCTCTTCTTCCTTTAGGTCATTCAGAGGCCAGGGCGAAGAAGCTGGTATTTTTATGATGACAGAGAATTTATTTACTTAAGACCTTTTGCTTGTGATACAAAACTTGAATGGGTATGCCAGATTCCAAAAGGTAAGTGGTAGTTATTCCTTTTCACAATATTCTCATATGAACATTGTAAACACTAAGCCCAAAAGTACCTAAAAGAGCTAATTTAGATAATGTCTCTGGTTTGAAGTAATAATGCTGATGCCCCCATTAGTCTTTGGTGTTTGCTAACATGGCACAGACAGTGTCATTGCTCCCTCCAAAGTGTGCCCTTGCTGGTAGCTGCTACCCGACCTCTATGCATCCTATCTGAGTGGTGAGGAAGACCCAAGAATTCACACCAGCATAACCATAGAAATTATAAACAAGTAACCACAGGAAATTTTCCAAAGAGCATATGGTTGTCTTTTTTTTTTTAATGTATTTTTTATTTTAAATGAAAAAGAAGGGAATTAACTAACTTAGCAAACATAAACCTATTAACCAAATAGATAAATCTTCCAAATAATGGCACCCCTGTCATCCCCATGCAGAAACAAAATTTTAAAACTAAAGAAATTCCTATCCCGGGGCGCCTGGGTGGCTCAGTTGGTTAAGCCACTGCTTTCCGCTCAGGTCATGATCCTGGAGTCACAGGATCGAGTCCCGCATTGGGCTCCCAGCTCCACAGGGAGTCTGCTTCTCCCTCTGACCTTCTCCCCTCTCATGCTTTCTCTCACTCTCTCTCTCTCTCAAATAAATAAATAAAATCTTTAAAAAAAGAAAAAGGAAAAGAAAAGAAATTCCTGTCTCAGCCTATTCACAGTTGTTTGAAGCCATCAATGATCATTTGATCCATAGTTTAAATGTTGTAAACTCCACTTTGATAGGCCCTAAATTCTAAGTTACAATGTGTTATATCAGTTAGTAGAGCCCCCAGAGTCTGTTCAATTGGATATTTCTGTATTAATCTGTACTTCTCTGGTTTTCTGAAAGCAGTTTACTTCTTCAGTAGCCTAAATCACCATACCTTTTCCCTAGCTCTTGCCTTTTTTTTTTATTTTTTTAAGATTTTATTTATGTATTTGACAGAGAGAGAGAGATCACAAATAGGCAGAGAGGCAGGCAGAGAGAGAGGAGCAAGCAGGCTCCCTGCTGAACAGAGAGCCCAATGTGGGACTTGATCCCAGGACCCTGAAATCATGACCTGAGCCAAATCCACCCAGGCACCCAAGCTCTTGCCTTTTTCAAAAAAGCAAAAGATTCCTATGAGCTGAAGAGAAACCAGAGTATTTGCCTTTTTTATTACCTGACCCAATTGGTTCTAATTAGTCCTCTTCTCTAAAAGGGATATTTTGACAAGCTAAAATTTTTAAATAACCAAAACCACTATAGATATACATAACTTTAAAATATTAGTTTTTAATTGAAAAGACAGTATCAAAAATAGGGCTCATAGGGGCGCCTGGGTGGCTCAGTTGGTTCAGCGACTGCCTTCGGCTCAGGTCATGATCCTGGAGACCCGGGATCGAGTCCCACATCGGGCTCCCTGCTTGGTGGGAATCCTGCTTCTCCCTCTCTCACTCCCCCTGCTGTGTTCCCTCTCTGGCTGTGTTTCTCTCTGTCAAATAAATAAAAAATCTTAAAAAAAAATAGGGCTCATAAAACTGTTTTTAGGAAAATCACCTGGAATGGCACTACCCAAACACAATTGTTTGTATAGTATACTTCTTAATGTCTTGCAAATATATACATAATCTCATGGGGGGGGGGGAGAAAACCAAAAACCTTATACTTGCTTTTCTCACTAATTTAAAAAATATCAAGGTTAGACATAACTCCCTCCAAAAAAGAGATTTTTTAAAAATGTTATTTATTTTTTTAAATGTTATTTAAATTCAACTTAGTTAACTATACTGTAATATTAGTTTCAGAGGTAGAATTCAGTGATTCATCAATCTTATATAACACTCAGGACTAATTACATCAAGCGCTCTCCTTAATACCCATCACCCTGTTATCCCATTCCCCCCAGGCACCTCCCCTCCAGCAACTCTCAGTTTATTCCCTATAGTTAAGAATCTCTTATGGTTTGCCTCCCACTCTGTTTTTATCTTATTTTTCCTTCTTTTCCCCTATGTTCATCTGTTTGGTTTCTTAAATTCCACATATGAATGAAATCATAGGTATTTGTCTTTCTCTGACTGACTTCTTTCACTTAGCATAACACTAGCTCCACATCATTGCAAATGGCAAGATTTCATTCTTTTTGATGGCTAAGTGATGTTCCATTTTATGGAATATATGTAAAATACCATATATACAGTACAATACCATACATATGTGCATACCACATCTTTTTTATCCGCTCATGGGCTCTTTTCATATTTTGGCTACTGTGGCTATTGCTGCTATAAACATTGGGGTGAATGTACTTTTTCAAATCACTATTTTTGTACCCTTTGGATAAATACCTAGTAGTGCAGTTGCTGGGTTGTAAGGTAGCTCTATTTAACTTTTTGAGGAACTTCCATACTGTTTTCCAGAGTGGCTGCACCAGTTTGCATTCCCACCAATAGTGTGCAAGTGTTCCTCTTTCTCCACATCCTTGCCAACATCTGTTGTTTCCTGGGTTGTTAATTTTAACCATTCTGACCTGTGTAAAGTAATATTTCATTGTGGTTTTGATTCGCATCTCCCTGATGCCAAGCGATGTTGGGCATCTTTTAATGTGTCTAAACAAAAGTTTTTGACAAGATTACGGAGAAGAAACTAAGCATATTTTTAACTGATTTAACCCATTATTGATAGAAACTATCCAATATACAAAGAACTGACTCAGAAAGAAACCAAAGATGTTGGATATATATATATGGGCAGTTCTCTGAGTAGGGTCTTCTCTGCATTAGGCCCAGATACAACAGCAAAATTAAGAACAGCTGTTTTTCCCTGTAACTTCTAATAATCATCAAACTATGTCTTTGCTTTGAAACCAGTATGACCTACAACCAGAATGAAAAGGGAGAGGAAAGCAGCTATCATCCTGGAGGGAGATGCTCAGCCCTGGAATTGTCTGGGTGCTTTTTAAAAAGCTGTCTTAAAGTGATTTTCACAGTCATTGTGAGTTAGGTAGTGGAGTCTTGTTTTCTAATACAGAGTTGAGTCTCAGAAACCTAACCAGCTGATCCAAAGTCCCACAGCAGTGAAGGTCTGAGGGCATTTGGACCCTGACCCACCTAACTTCAAGGCCTGTAATTCTTTGTAAAGTGCCATATTTTCTCTGTTTCCAGCCAGGAATTCTTAGTGATTTTTATTATTTTGTCTCTTACCTTCTCAAAAGTTTCAATACTCGATTACTGTACATTGTTTACAAAGATACCTTGGGGGACAATGAACTCTACTGACCCAGCTTTATAGAACAGTTATTCAAATTGCATTAGAGGGAGAAGTAGTTCCTGAATAACCTCATCCTGCAGTGATTATCTTGGTGCCTATTCCTTAGATCTTCTATTAAATGTATATAATACACTCATTTACTTATTTATACTTTCTATTTATTAACCATATTTTATTTATCTAGTCTTCCTTTGTGGTTTCTGAGATATAAGGTAGAGAACTGCTAGGAATACTTTAATAGTTAACAGATCTGCCTTTTTGATTGTCACTAAAGCAGCTTTAGCTTAGGCCCCACAAATTTCAAACCAGAGAAATCATCATCTGAAAGGAAATGGTTTGGCCAGAAATGGTCGAACTCAGCAATCCTGCAAGTGCTCTTGAGTTAGATTAAAGGCACTTACTTATAGTATGATATTATCTGTAATTGGATACTAATCTTGAGCCTTTGGCTTTCTTTCTTATACAGGCCGTATTCCAAAAACACCAGACTGGTACAATCCAGGTAAGTAAAGAAAACTGAAACTGAGCCAAAGCTGCTTCTACCTTTTAAGTAATGTGCTTAGTTAATTATTTAAACCCAGGCCTAAATGCCAGCCCCTCACCACCTCTTCACAGGAGATGAAATACCTCCAGGCAGGAAAGGTGTTTTGCTGGTGTGGGAATGAGGCTCTGGGGCTGGATGTGTTTCCCTCTATGAGTACAGGAGGTGGCCACGTCTCTCACTGGCTCAGCAATCCTTGGTGCCTGGCAAGCAGCACTGCCTGCCCAGCGAGAGCCAATAATCTAAATGGATTACTATTTATAAATAGTTTCAAACATTAATTCAGGCTAAGAGGGGGCAGTTTGATCTGCGTGTAACTCCAGTATTCTTCTTCTTTAGACCGCGCTGGAATTCATGGACCTCCGGTTGTAATTGAAGGGAGTGAATATTGGTTTGTTGCTGATCCTCACTTAAACTATGAAGAAGCTGTCCTGTATTGTGCTAGCAATCGCAGCTCTCTGGCTACACTGACCTCTCTTACAGGAATAAAGGCCATCAAAAACAAAATAGCAAATGTAATTTGAGAGAATATATTTTAAAATATTTGTCTTATTTTTATATTTATTTCATTAAAAATTATTTCAGAAATCTTGCCAAAATCTACAGAAGTTAAATGTTCCTTTCAAGTAAACTTTGCCTAATAACATCTAAATTCATTATTGCATGTTAGAACAGGTAAATAGAACTGCATAAGGTTTTAAAATATTCAAGATTGGGTGCCTGGGTGGTTCAGAGGGTTAAGCCTCTGCCTTCGGCTCAGGTCATGATCTCAGGGTCCTGGAATCAAGGCCTGCATTGGGCTCTCTGCTCAGCAGGGAGCCTGCTTCCTCCTCTCTCTCTGCCTGCCTCTCTGCCTACTTGTGATCTCTCTCTGTCAGTAAATAAATAAAATCTTAAAAAAATATATTCAAGATTAATTATGTCAATTTATAAGATGAGCATAAATAATGTAAAATATTCTAATTTGTTAGATTTTGTACTAAAAATTAACTTTATAGTTAACTTGAGGTTTTTGTGTTTTTTTTAAGATTTTATTTATTTATTTGATAGAGAGCTCAAGCAGAGGAAGTGGCAGGCAGAGGGAGAGGAGGAGGCATGCTCCCAGCTGAGTGAGAAACTTGATGGAGACCTCAATCCCAAGACCCTGGCATTATGACCTGAACTGAAGGCAGATGCCTAACCAGCTGAGCCACCCAGGCACCCCTCGTTAACTCAAGTTTTTGTTTCTTGTAATAACTAGCATTGTAAAATAGCTTTTTGTAGGAAAAATAATTTTATATTTTTAAATCTATAATTATTTGCAATAGAACACTGTATATCCAATTAACATATGCCTATAATTACAGTGACCATATTTTGCATATGCAAAATAGTGCATAGTGTTATGCAAGGAGTTTTCAGCTACTTCTTTGATGAAAGGACCTAATTTAGAGACCGAAACAATGGAATATCTGGAAATTTTAAGAGTTTTGGTTATGTTGGTGGGACTGGGTATTTAAATGAAAACTCTTAGAAAACTCATAACATCTAAGGATGGGTGAATTTATTGGTTGCTTGGTTTGTTTTTCAGATATCTGGTGAGGAACAGAAGTGGTGGGTGAGAACTGCTGAGCAACCAGTAGATCGTCGTTCTATGTAGTATGTGACACCATTGATGTTGCCTTTGTAAGGTCATTGGAAAGAAGCTGTCCCAAATTCCCCCTTAGAAAATGCTATTTACAGTGTGTTTTGAACATTAATCTGTAAACTGCTTGTAGAAACTAAGTCCTTTTGCATATTAGCATCAAGAAAAAAGTGGTTTAAAGTAATGGCATAGCATTAAATTGAGAATTAAAATTACAGTAAAAACAGAATAGAGCATGTAACTATGTTATGAGCTGTGAAATTTCTCATTCTCTTTCAGCTCACGATATCCATGGCCTCACTTTCCTATATCATTTCGGGAGGAATGCCTGTGCATGTCTGCCAAGACTTGGTTTAGCGGTAAATTAATTCCAAATCCTTTAATGTTGATTATGTTATATGTGAACTTCAGATTCAATTACTAGCTTAACCTTGCTTTCCTTTTGATTATATGTTTGGTTGGTTCATTTTATTTTGGCTTATTGCTAATGACCATGGCTCAAATTCCAAATGTAAGTAAAGGTGCTTTTCGCTGTGAATGTTTTGACTTTCTTTATCCTAAAGTGGTTACTTAGAAATAAACTTACCATTTTCATTACTGATAAGCATATAGACAAATTTGCAAAGATAAACAGTTAGCAATTCTAAATATAGTTTAGATCTCTTACCCCTTCGTTTATCTTTGCTCTCAATCTATTTCCCACCATCAGAAACTGTGGAGGTAACTGTGGTCCTTCCACCAAATGTGTGCATTTTTATAGGTAGCACTGGTATGCTATAACCTATTGATATGAGTAATAACAGAAGATAGAAATGGCTAGAGAAGAAAAGGAATGTATTTTAACTGTTTGGGAAAGATCAATTGAAAGAGATTTTGTTTGCTACTGGATTGTTTTTAAAATGTGCTGAATGGAAAATTCTCACCCCTGTAATCTTGCTTTTCATTTCTCAGACTTGAATAAACCAACTGACTGTGGTACCAAGTTGCCCTTCATCTGTGAAAAATATAATGTCTCTTCTTTAGAAAAGTATAGTCCAGATTCTGCAGCTAAAATACAGTGCTCTGGGGATTGGATTACTTTTCAGAATAAGGTAAAAAGAGAATTGCTACATTATACAAATGATGATTGCTTTCATGATGGTTATGTGGCCTGTGGCAGAATCATAGCCCATCAAATAACTTCACTAAGATAGTCTCTGCATGTTTTAGTAACTCACCTGATCCCTTATAGTGCCAGAAACCAAGTCAATTCTCAAGTTAGTCATGCCTGCAGGTAGTTCAAAGTACTGTGTTTCTCCTCTGTGCTAGTAAACTTAAATTGCTGAAGTTAATTGGTCAATGGATTATAATACTTTAAATAATAAAACTATCTCTATAGCATGAAGGAAACTGACAATTTCTGGCTGATCTATTTTCTACTTGAAAGAAAGCATTCAAGCACATCTACCAATTAAATTAGAGCAGCATTCCCAAACTATTTTGGGAGTACTACACTACACATATGCTAACAAAATGTTAATCATTGATCTTGCCTCCAAGGGGGTTTAATGATTAAATAGGTTTGGGAGATGCTACCTTCTATAGCTGCATCTTTGAAATGCATAATCCATACTGGTATATGTATCTGTTTGGAAATGCACTTGGCTGCTAAAGGAGAGATTGCTATACTAGCTTAGAACATCTCTTTTCTCACACAAAAGAGGTTTGAGGGTAAGTGGGCTGAGGCTGATATGGAAGCTCCAGGACGTCTTCAAATCCAGGCTCTTTTTGTCTTTTTGCTCTGTCATCTTTAACATAATAAAGCTTCCAAGCTCAAGTACAGGATGTTCTGTCTAGAGTCTTTTCTAGAAGCCACCCAATGACATATATAGCTCATTGGCCACTCCAGTCTCTAAGGAGGCTAAAAAAAAAAGCATTTTCTAGAGTGGCTCAAGGAACAGTATTTAGGGTGTACCACTCCACACTAACATGATCATCATATTGAAAAGAGAAAGGAAGATATGACAACTGAAAGCATCCATACTGAAACTAAAATAGGAAGGATGCATGGCTTTTTAAAATTAGAATAATTTTCCCCTAGAGATACTGGGACTAAGTTAATTTACATAGTTGATGCAAATTTGAATTAAAATATCCTGCCCAAAGAAAGGGCAATGAGGGTGGGGGGAAGAGGTAGCTGAGTGATGGGTATTAAGGAGGGCATGTATAGGGAGCACTGGATGTCATACACAACTAATGAATCATCGAGCACTACATCAAAACTAATGATGTTCTATATCCTGGCTAACTTAACATAATAAAAAAAAGGGGAATGATTTCTTTTAAAGTGTGTGGTTTTTATATAAGGAGGTGATGATTATGAGTACAGCCCTTGAAATCAGATGGAACAGAATCTAAATGCTGACTATAGCTGTCTGGCTATTTTACTTATGGGTGAAGTTATTTGATGGCCCTGCGCCTCAGTTTCCCCATTTGTAGTGAGAATTAAATGAGATAGTATTATGCAAACTGGTTACCACATGAGAAGTACTCTATAAATGGGAGATTTAAAAAAAAAAAAAAAAAGTTTGACTAATAGACCGCTCTCTAGTTGTTTATATTGAGAGTATAGATCTACATTCATATAGTACTACTTTGTGAATTTCCATATCTCACAGACCAAAAATTAGAGCCCTCTAAAAGTTGAGGTGTTTATTTCCTATGTGAGCTTTTGTGTGTCTGGAATCTTATGCTTCATATATGTTTTTTTTTGCAGTGTTTTCTAAAAGTCAACCCAAAGTCTCTCACATTTTCCCAAGCGAGTGATATTTGTCGTTCCTATGGTGGAACCCTTCCTTCTGTGCTGAGCCAGAGAGAACAAGGTAATGGAATTGTTTTGGAAGCATGTTTTACTCTGACGTGGGGCCAAGTTAGTTCTGAGAGGCTTTGGGGAATTAGCAAATTAAAAAATATTCTTAAACTACTTTGTTACAGAATAGGTAAAAGAGTCTCTTTGTAGGTAAGCAAGAGATATTCATTGACATTTGTAATGTGTCTCTAATTGGAATAAGTCAAATGCTTTAAAAAAAAATCTCTTTCTGACAGATTTTATTACATCCCTGCTTCCGGATATGGAAGCTACTTTATGGATTGGTTTGCGCTGGACTGCCTATGAAAAAATAAACAAATGGACGGATAACAGACAGCTGACATACAGTAACTTTCACCCATTATTAGTTGGTGGGAGGCTGAAAATACCAACACATGTAAGTTTTTTTAATCAGAAATCTGTACATAGCTCAGGGCACCTGGGTGGCTCAGTCAGTTGAGCATCACACTCTTTATTTCAACTCAGGTGTTCACCTCAGTGTTGTGAAATCAAGCTCTGCCTTGGGCTCTTGCTGGGCAGGGGCCGTGCTTAAAATTCTCTCTCTCCTTTTCCCTCTGCCCCCACTCCCCACTTCTGCTTTTGTGCATATATATGTGCTCTCTTTCTCTCACTCTCTAAAAGAGAAAAGATCTATATAGCTCTGTGAAATACTCAAGTCTCCTATAAAGTATTAGACTAAGAACAAGGGTCTATTTTATGAGTCCACTGAAATGAAATGTTCAGAGAGGCACATCTTCAAAGATAAAATGTAATAAGTGGTTGCCAAAGGCTAAGGAAGAAGGAAGGATTGGGGGTGATGATTGCACCATTGAACATACTAAGACTGTAGAATGTGTGCTTTAAATGGGTGAATTGTATCACGTATGAATTCCATCTCAGGAAAACTGTCCCAAGAAGAACAACAGGAGTTCCCTGGCATTCCAGCAGGTGCCCCTGGTTTTCACAGTTGCTCCAGACTCCCCAGCACTTACTTCACAACCACAAAAAGCCATCGGGTAGTGAGATGCATAAAGAAGCAAATATAAACGCTTTATTTAACATTTTGGGTTTTGAAGCTCTCTCCTGAAGCCAACAGTACAAAATCAGTGATTAGTGGCCATTTTTCCCTAACAGCCAAACATAAAGAAAGGGAAAAAAGTATCATATTAACAGTAACTGCCCTAAACCATGATTCTGCTGCCCACTGCTTCTGTATAACCATCTTTGGCACAGTGGCAAAGATGAAGAAATTAACTTTAAACTCAAATTTCAAAGATAGGCCCTAGACAATAATCAGCTGATGTTCCTGATGCAATATAACTTTGCTCAAGGTAAGTGTTGGTGGCAAAGGGAACTCTGAGTCATGTGTAATTATGTACAAAGTAAATATTAAATTAGTGCTTGGTCATTATAGAAAATTTGAGAGTTGTAGAAGAGTTAGCACAATACAGAAAACTATCAACCCTGATCCACTTAAGCCAGTAGCTTTTAAACTTTCAACCATACCCATGGTAAGAAATACATTTAAATTACTATTTAGTACATGGATGTAAATATAATATTGAATTGAAACAGATAAGAAACAATACTTACCTTACAAGATATGCACACTGATATTTTCTTTTTATTCCATTCTACTCTATCTAGTCTATTCTCCTTGTTCTATCTTACTCTATTGCATTATCACATATGTGACTTAACTAAAGGAGGCTCAAACCATATTTGAACCCTAATCTAGGAAATCACAATAAGTATTTCAGCGTTTTTTTTCTTCTAGGGCTTTTTCATACACTGTCTTTCTGACATAGATAAGATCTTGTATTCTGCTTTTCTCATTTAGTATTCTATCATAAGTAGTTTCTTATACCATTAAAAGATGTACTTGATAAACATTTTAATAGTTACACAGTATTGCTTGATGGGTATGCCATCATTTATCTAAACAGTGCTGAGTATTCAGGCTGTTTCCATTTTTTGTATCATCATAAATAGGGCTACAGTGAACATTTTTGTGCATAATCTTTGGTTATATTTCAGATTACCTCTTTAAGATAGATTTTGGAAATCAATAGCCAGATCAAAAGATATAAGCAGTTAAAAGCTCTGATCACCAGATGCTTTCCAGAAAGGTTTATGAGCTTATATTTTTGTCCATAATATATTATGATTGCCATTCTATCCACACCAGCATATTAATAATTTCTAATATGTGTTGAGCAGCAAATTTGTGTCAGTCACTTTGCTAATGCATCCTATGCATTATTTCATTTAATCTGCACAATAGATGTGAAAGATCTGTTACACCACCTCTAAGAAATATAGAAACAGGGGTCATGTAACTTGCCCCCACTTATGCAGCCACGCATGCAGTCGACATTTAAATCTAGGTCCATGAGTCTGCAGGACCAGTGTTCTTAGCTTATATACTATGTTGCCTCTAAGGATCATTGTCTTTTAAAATTTTTTGCTGGGGTGCCTGGGTGGCTCAGTTGGTTAAGCGACTGCCTTCTGCTCAGGTCATGATCCCGGAGATCCGGGATCGAGTCCCACATCGGGCTCCCTGCTCGGTGGGAAGCCTGCTTCTCCCTCTCTCACTCCCCCTGCTTGTGTTCCCTCTCTGGCTATGTTTCTCTCTGTCAAATAAATAAAATCTTAAAAAAAAATTTTTGCTAATTTGGTAATTTAAATATATCAATCATGTTTTTGTTTATATTTCTCTGATATCTAATAAAAACAAACTTCTATAAGTTCAGTAGTAATTTGAATTTCAGCAAGTATAAATGTTCTTATTCTTTGCCAATATTTATCAAAGTCTGCTGACTCGGTGTTTCCTGTGTTTATTAAAAATATTCCTGTAGGTTTTTTTCTTAAGTGCTATAATACCAAAAATATTATAGAAATAAGTTTTGATTTTTTGCACAGGTGTACTTTCAAATCTATTTCCCTTTTCACCTCCATTTTTCTTTTAGGTTAGAAAGTTCATCATTTAAATGTTACTTAAATATATGTGTATATTTTCTTTGCCTTTGTTTCCTAACAGCATGAAACTGCTGTGGTATATGGTATATGTTGCCAGTGAATACTAAATCTTGTTTTCCTAACCTTGTCTAACATCATTTATTGTATATATTTCCATTTGTTAAAAGCAATATAGGGTGCCTCCTTTATCATATATTAATCTCTGTGTATGAGATATACCCTTATATAGCTATAGTATTGACCCAAATACTCTAATTTTAGATATTTAAAAATATAATAAGAATAGATGTCTTTTATATATACCTTTAAAAACAGTTTTAGCAGGCTCGTGGGTGGCTCAGTGGGTTAAAGCCTCTGCCTTCAGCTCAGGTCATGATCTCAGGGTCCTGGGATTGAGTCCCACAGCAAGAGCCCTCTGCTCAGCAGGGAGCCTGCTTCCCCCTCTTTCTCAGCTTGCTTCTCTGCCTATTGGTGATCTCTCTGTCAAATAAATAAATAAAATCTTAAAAAAAAAAAAAGTTTTAGCATTCTTGTCTATTCTTCCAAACTATAATTATTTGATCAGCTTCCAACCAAAACAAATAAAAAAACTTATGTTGAAAATTTAACATTTTAGGGAGAATTAGCATCTTTTTATTAATCTTTCAATCCAAGAATATGATACAGTATATCCATTTATTCAGGTCTCCCTTTAGAGCCTTCCATGTCTCATTGCCTTTAAGAATGGCAGATTTTTTCTTGATTTTCTCACTGACATATAGAAAGATATTGTTTGGGTATTTTTATATATTTATTTCATCAGCTATCTTACTAAAATCTCATATTACTTCTCAGAGTTTTTCACTACATTTTTGGGGATTTCCTAATTAGATAATCATAGCTTTAAATACCAATTCATGCTTTACTACATATTTCCAGAACTGTGGTAGTACCAGAAGGAATAACCACCATCCTAGACTCGATCTGGATTTTGTAGGACTGTCTGCCGTCTCTCATTGTTATATATGATGCTGACTGTTTGAGGGTTTTTGTTTGTTTGATTTTTTAGTGTTTGGGTTTTGTTGTTGTTGTTGTTTTTTAAGTAGGCTCATCGCCTAGTGTAAAGCCCAACATAGGGCTTGAACTTGCGACTCTGAGATCAGGACCTGAGCTGAGATCAAGAGTCTATTCTTAACTGACTGAACCACCCAGGTGCCTCAATGCCAGCTCTGTTTAAATTATGTCATTCTGTAGCTAGCTTATTTAGAACCTTTATTCAAGAATAAATACTGAATTTTCTAAAGCTTATTTCCAGCATCTACTAAAATTGTCACGTATTTATATTAAACCATCTTCATCTTATCATAAGACCCAATTGCTCTGAATGGATTATTAGCTTACTATTATGCTGAATTGGACTTATTAGAATTGTATTTGGGAATCTGTGTTCACAGCATTAATTTTTTTATGCTATATTGTCTGGCTTTTTTTCTCTGATTATGTCAGCTGCAGAAGATAAACTGGCTAGTGTTCTGTTTTCGTGTTTTGAAATTATGACTCAGATTGGAGAATTACCTTTCCCTGAAAGTTTGAAGGAATTACCTACAAAGTCTTGTGATGATCCCTTTTCAGAGATCATTCTTTAATACTAAAGGGATTTGGTGCAGTGGTCCAGTGCCTAAAGGCCAAAGTCACATCGTCTGGGTTTGAATTCCACTCAGCCATTTAACATGCTTAGGAAGTTCACCTGTTTTCTTAAGCCTCAATTTCTCATCTGTAAATTCTACTACTATTATACCTACAATACAGTGTGAAGATTA
The DNA here is from genome assembly GCA_004023965.1 of Spilogale gracilis. Classification (NCBI taxonomy): domain Eukaryota; kingdom Metazoa; phylum Chordata; class Mammalia; order Carnivora; family Mephitidae; genus Spilogale; species Spilogale gracilis. The sequence continues at coordinate 45,273 of PITA01008126.1, read as the reverse complement.
CATAAGATAATTCATTTAAAGCTTTTAGCTATCTGACACATAGTTCTTAAAATGAACTATTGAACTATTAGTATTTTCAATTTCCTCTGCTTCTCCTTATAATAATTATGCTAATTTGTGCTTTTCAAGATAAGTTGCCTATTTCATTTGGATTTTGGGGTTTTTTAAGTTTTCTTTTAAGTTATTATTTAAATAACCTCTACACCCCACGTGGAGTTCAGACTCATGACTCCAAGATCAAGAGTTGCACACCCTGGGTGCCTGGGTGGCTCAGAGGGTCAAGCCTCTGCCTTTGACTCAAGTCATGATCTCAGGGTCCTGGGATCGAGTCCCATGCTGGGCTCTCTGCTCAGTGGGGAGCCTGCTGCCCCCTCTTTCTCTACCTGCCTCTCTGTCTATTTGTGATCTCTCTCTGTCAAATAAATAAATAAAATCTTTAAAAAGAAAATCACACACTCTTCTGACTGAGCCAGCCAAGTGCCCCTCATTTAGATTTTCAAATGTATTCAAATAAAATTGTGTATGCTATTATCTTTCTAAACCTCCACACCATATTTTGATTAAGTTTTTATTTTTTCTTATTCAGATTTTTTGCAAAAATGCTGTCTTTTGGTTTTCTCCTCCCTCTTCTTCATCTTCTACTTCTATTGCTTGAGATGTGTTTACAAATATTACTACATTTTTCTATCCTGTTTTTTTTGGAGTTATATTTTTGTTCATTTTCTAATCTTCTGTATTCAATTCTTAGTTCATCTTTCTTTTAAAAAACAGAATATATTTAGGGGCGCCTGGGTGGCTCAGTTGGTTAAGCAACTGCCTTCGGCTCAGGTCATGATCCCGGAGACCCGGGATCAAGTCCCACATCGGGCTCCCTGCTCGGCGGGAAGCCTGCTTCTCCCTCTCTCACTCCCCCTGCTTGTGTTCCCTCTCTGGCTGTGTTTCTCTCTGTCAAATAAATAAAATCTTAAAAAAAAAAAAAAAACAACAACAAAAAACCAGAATATATTTAATAATACATATTTGCATAACTCCATTACTGGGTATTTACACAGAGAAAAACACTAATTCAAAAAGAAATATGCACCCCTGTGTTTATTGCAGCATTTTTTAAATTGCAGCATTTTTTAAAAATATGTGTTGTTTTCTTTTTTTTTAAGATTTTATTTATTATTTATTTGACACAGAGAGAGATCACAAGCAGGCAGAGAGGCAGGCAAAAAGAGAGAGAGGAGGAAGCAGGCTCCCAGCTGAGCAGAGAGCCCCACACGGGCCTCATCCCAGGACCCTGAGATCATGACCTGAGCCAAAGGCAGAGACTTTAACCCATTGAGCCACCCAGGCTCCCCACCCCATATTATTCTTAACTATAATTATTTTTTTTCATTTCGGTTCAGTGTTTATTGTGTAGCATATATGTATGTGTTTTTTAAAAAAGTCTTAACTCCAGGGATAAAATTACTTGTCTTATTTTTCTAAGTGCGTAATATGTTTCAAGCACACAAAAACTATAGGAACAGTATACTTTGAATAAATTTTATATCTAGTATTATTGGTTTGTGGTCAGGAAATGAAATCTAGAGACTTTTATTTATGGATTTTTTATAGTGACTAGTATAGGATCAAAGCTTTAAGATGAGTTCTCTATTTTATAGTATCTACAGCTTGTCATCATAAAGCTTTTATAAACATTTAATAAATTGAATTAATCATTACTCTTTTGTTTTGAAATCTGAAAAATGATAGCAGAATGTTAAATATTCCTATAATTGTGTTTTCATCTTTTACCAGTTTGGAATTTATATTTAGTAATATTGCCACTGTTTCGTTTTATAATTTCTAAAGTTAGTTGCCTTTTTCCCATGCTTTGGAAATTTTTGAGGGTTTTCTTGTGATTTTTATGGTCAGCTCTTCAGTGGAATTTTTTACAGGATGAAAAAATCCAATTTGGAATATAAAGTTCTCCTGCTAGGATCTTCAGTTCCAGTTCCATGATTGTTTGTACATGTTTGCCATTTTGTTTAGATTTTTGAGGAAGAGTCCCAATACCACTGTGCTCTAATACTCAACCTCCAAAAGTCGCCTTATACTGGGACATGGAATTTTACTGCCTGCAGTGAACACCACACTCTGTCTCTCTGCCAGAAATATTCAGGTATATTATTATGTAGATAACTATGATATTTTATGCTGTTTGAGATATGCAATATTTTTTCATAAAAATCTTATAAATGAGTTAGTATTAATTTGTAAACATAGCTGCCTTAAAATTTCAACATGGTTAAATCCGTATTGGTTCAGTGAGTCAGATTATGTCAAATGGAATGTGATATTTTTCGATTATCATTGCTTTACTTAATTAAATATCAAAAGTAAGTATCAGATGGAATTTTTTAAAAGGAGTTGTCTAATTATCGTAAGTTATGGTTGAATTTTTTTTCTATTCTGACATTTTTCAGTTATTACTTTCTATCTTGGAGAAAAGAGAAAAAGCATAATGCTTTTAAATGACTTTGGAAAACATTCACAATTAAATTTATCACACACACACAAAAAGGTGTGAAGCATTATAAACAGAGCACTGTGTATGCCTTAGTGTAAACCAAATAAAAATAAAATGTGTGCTTAAAAATAAGAATCATCCATATTTTCAATAAGATATTTTTAGAAGGTATTGCATTGTTTCCATTGATTACAATGATTTTTAAAAATGATTTAAAAAAACACACTTGTATAAAGAAAACCTCAAGTAGATAATCCACATACTTCTAAAGAAATTTTTGTTAAATTAAACTATGCTCATTTATCTCATACTGTTTAGTAACTGCTTTATTTAGAGAACTACTTATGTAAACCAAGAGTTCAGTACAGCCTCTTGTAGGTTGTTTTGTACATTTTTTTCATTGAAGCTCTCCCAGATGAAAACTTTGTAAGGGAACACCCAATACTTTATCCTGTTGAAGGGGTTTAAACAAAGGAGATATTTGGCACCAACCTGAAATGGTAATCCTATTGCAGTCTACTTTTACTTACAGCTTTTTTTCCTTCCTAAATCAGATCAACAAAAACAGAATTTTGCTCTAATTTTAGAAAACAAATGTTGTGGCTCACATGTATTGCCTAAGGTGTACAGCAAGACATACCTGGTTCTCCTAAGCAAAATCTAAAATAAATGAATAAAAAAGTACTATCTGAAGTACTCATTGTGGAGAAACTTGAAGAAACGTTCCATGACTTGCAGAGTGGGTGATTTTTTGTGTGTTTTCTTTCTCTTTTACACATAGAAGTTGAAAGCAAACAGACGTTGCAGAATACTTCAGACACACTAAAGTATCTAAATAATCTGTACAAAATCATCCTGAAGCCTATGACTTGGGTTGATGCTCTAAGGGAGTGTCAGAAACATAACATGCAGCTGGTGAGCATCACGGACCCTTACCAGCAGGCGTTCCTAACTGTGCAGGGGGTTCTTCATAACTCTTCTTTATGGATTGGACTCTCCAGTCAAGACGTAAGTTTTCAGTCCCAACTGCCAGGATTAGGTGATGGAATGTGAAATTTTTGCTGCACACAACATTTCTCATATCAGACTAAAAGAACCTGGAGACTGTAAAATCTTACTCCAGTGAATGAATTTCATGAAGTGTGTCATTTTTGGTGGCCATCATCTTCCTACTGTTGAATGGTCTGGTGTTTTATTGTTTTGATGTAGAAAAAGTTCTAGTGGACATGTGTTAGCTGAACACTTCTTTTTATTCAAGTTAAAGACTGAGTGAGAATCAGGAACTGCCATGTCTCCCCAGCCAATAAAAAGAAAAGAGGAAGAAAAGAACTTAAAAATCAGAGTTGAGCCAAGGGGGATGGGGGTCAGAGAGCCCAGAGAGAAAGGAAGAGAGAGAATCCCAAGCAGGCTCCACACCAGTGCAGAACCCAATATAGGGCTCCATCTCATAACCCTGAGATCATGACTGAAGTGGAAATCAAGAGTCAGATGCTCAACTGACTGAGCCACCTAGGTGACCCTATAATAAATCTTTTTTAAAGAAAAGTAAAGTCACCTGTAATCCCATTACTTAGTAATAAATATAATTTAATAATTTGATACATATCTCTCAAGGTTTTTTTCTATGTACACATGTATATTTTAAGACATTTGGGGTCATACCATTTTTTAACTTTTTTTTTACCATTTAAGGTTTTTTATCTTGTTTCCTATCCTATTTTCTTTTTAAGATTTTATTTATTTATTTGAGAGAGAGAGTGAGCAAAAGAAAGCGAAGCACAATCAGGGGTGGGGGGAGGAAGAAGGAGGGGCTGACTCCCATCTGAGCAAGAAGCCCGGTATGGGACTTGATCCCAGGACTCCGGGATCATGACCTAAGCTAAAGGCAGCTGCTCAACCAACTGAGCCACTCAGCTGCTCTCTTACCCTATTTTCAATCTTCACCTATGTTTCTCTTTTTCCTTTCACTCTTTAACAGGTTTATTACATATCTGTATAAACTGCCTTAAATCTTTGGAACTTGACAGGGTACTAATAAATAAAACTTCACATTGAAAGCAATGAAAAAGTATTGAAAGATTTTAAACATGGTAGTAACAATAACAGATTTTTACTTAAGAATTATCTTGGCAGAGGGTGGGCGAGGAAGTGAGCAATCTAAAGCTTTCTTGTAGAAATTCATGCAGGAGCTGACATTGACCTGAAGTAAGGCCTGTAGCAGTTCTGGGTTATATAAAGTCCAGAGTGTGGCTGTGGCAGCGGGTCACTTAAGTATGTAGAAGTAGAAGTACATGGAAATGGAGGAAGTCACGAAGTCTGGGGAACTGTTGAGTCATCCACATGACCAGAAGGACAGAGCAAGACATGGGGCATCACCTTAATGAATGTCAGGGAGGAACAAGGAGGCCATGTCCTAAGTGAATGTCAGAAAGAGGCAAGGAATCTGGGAGTTCACATAAACCTTAAAGGAAATGACTGGAAGAGATTTAAAAAAATACCTATTATTCCATTCTCATAGCCCTGTGGTTTCTGAGAATGGAAAAATAAACAGCCTTCCCTTGTGGGTATTGAAAGGACATTATTTCCGCAGAAAAGACAGGTTTTAATTAAGATCAATTAAGGTCAAGAATTTAGTAAAGAGATACTTCCAGTTTTAATAAAGAGAGAGGGTATTGAGCAAAGAGATATAGGGTGGAGGGATTTATCTACAAGGAATAAAAATTCCAAAGGCCCAGGTACCTGGGTTAGTTGTGAGTGTGGCAGTGGTGAAGGAATTCAGGGTAATACGAAGTACAAGCAACATCACATGGCCAAAGGGCCACATTGGAGGCCACAGTGTGTGTGCGGGGGGGTGGGGGGGGTGGTTAGGAATTAACTGGCTACAAAGTTATAACTGTTTCAGAACAAAACAGCTGGTGGTATTGGAGCTTAAACATGTTTGCTATTTATGGATACTGTGTGTGGACTTTACCCAATATTCCAAATCAACCAGTGATGTAAAATTGCCTCGGGCCTCAGGACACCTTATGTCATTGGGTCAGTATATAAGGTCGGGTGCTCTGGAAACACCTTGGGGAAGCACAGACAGGTCTGTACCACACAGTCCATCCCCTGGACTTTGTACCTATTCTGTAAAGCCTCTCTCAAGACAGGTGGGTGGTCAGGCCCTTGTCAGGATGTAAAGATGGGTAGATGTTCACAGATATTAGTGCACAATAAAATATAGTGAGTGAGGAAGCTTCTCCCTAAAGGCAAGTGTAAAAGCAGCCCTCTGAGATCCATAAAGCCTGAGTCAGGTTTAAGAGGAAGGGAGCTAGCATTTACGTGGCTCTTCCTGTGTACCAGCTGGCTATTATATGTTTTACACATCACCCCACTAATTCCAGCTCTGAGGTTCAGTGTCATATCCATTTAATAGCTGACAAGATGGAAACTTGGCAAGATAAACTCACATCAAAAACTAATACATGACTGTACCAGAATTCCAAACTAGATGTGCTTTAGCACTAAAGCCCATGTTCTTTCCACCACAGCATGTTGTTTCTCTGACTTCCAACAACCCACAGTTCCAATTATGTCTAAGGCAGCCTAGTGTAATGGCTCAGACACAGACTCTGGAGTCTGGTGGCCTGGACTCGAATCCCAGCACTGTGGTATATATCCATATATGTCACTATGGGACTTGGTACACATTACATGCTTTCATTTTCTCATCTGTGAAATGAATACAATAGTTCCTATCTCATATGCTTGTTATGAAGAGTAAGTAAGTTAATACTTGCAAAGCACTTACAACCGTGCCTGGCACATGGTAAGTCTATATAACTGTGTGTTAAAACATAAGGTAAAATTAAAAGTCATTAAATTGACTATGAGGGACAAACTATTACAAAATGGATAACATGGAGTATTGACCACTTGAAATGTATTTCTACTGCTTACAGGATGAACTCAACTTTGGTTGGTCAGATAGAAAACATCTTCAATTTAGTCGCTGGGCTGAAAATAATGAGCAACTTGAAGACTGTGTAATATTAGACACTGATGGATTCTGGAAAACATCCGATTGTGATCATATGCAACCAGGTGCTATTTGCTACTATCCAGGAAGTATGCTAATTTTAAATTTTAAATATTTTAATTCTTAAATTATTATCAGTCTCATGAATAGTGAGATTTATGGGGAGTAGTTTTGTAAAATCTGGTTCTGAAATTATAATCATATTCTTTTTATGACAAAATTTGTAGTAAAGTAGAATTATTATATATTAGGTACTTTGCCATTGATTTGTTATTTTAGACATGTTATATCTTTATTTTTGTCAGCTGACAGTGATACTTGATCTTTCAGTTTTTAGTCCCGACTAGCCTCATTTTGTATATATTTTATGTTTATATTCTATAGGAAACTCTATTTATGGGATTTTTTTTTCTTTTTTTTGGTAATTCTTATCAACAACTACAGTTTCTTTTCAAGAGTCGCTGTTAAGATTCATTTGTTGGTAACAGTAACCAACTCAAGCTGACTTAAGCCAAAAGGGAAATTAAGATCCTCAAAAAGGAGGATATAGCTGAGCTTCATGAGGATGAGAATCAGAAACTAAATGGAATCAGGAACCCAGAGATACTGTTTTCCACCTATCCCTTCTGTTTCTTTCTGTGGATTTGTTCTCTCCTTTTTGTATACTTTCTGCTTCTCTCTGCACATGTCGAAACATGGAAGCTCTATAGCTTTCAATTACAGCTGTAACTGGAGATGAATTGACTATCCCTAAAATCCACTTTTCAAATTCTTAGAATCTGATACACCCAACTAAGTAAGGTATGCAATCACTAGCCTAGTCAGAGGAAAGCGGTTATACAACTTCCAGGGGCCCACATTTGTACATTTGCAGAAGAAAGAAGATGCACTTACTTCCAGACAGAGGGAGAGATTCAAAACAGTCTCTACTGCATATTAAATCTGTTTGATTGGCTTTGAGTAAAGCACATCTATGTTTTTCATCTTCTTAAATATATAGCTTCTTCATAAATTTTTTAAAAAGGCTGATTTTCTAGATGTCAGATTTTCAGCTACTTCTATTTGCTTTCATTAAAGCAACAACTCAGAACAGCATGTATTTCATTCAAATGTACCTTTAAAAAATAAATAAAAAATAAAATGTACCTCTAAAATTAGAGAAGATATCAGTAAACAGAAATTTAAAGATGAGTTCCCAAAGTTATATTTAGGTGCCCATTATTAGGATCTTTGTATCCTCTCTAAGGTTGCCCCTTGTATTTGAAACTACATTTAACCTAATAGCATCTCATGTTTTATATTCTCCCCACTCACTGCACAGCAGGGGAAAGATATTGTGTTAAGTGAATTCCTTCCTACAGAAACGCAGGTAAGAGGTCACTTTATATTTGAGTATAAACAGAACAAGCATCATTAGACATTATTTATTGGTTTCCTGAATAATTCCCTATAAATCAAGCCTAATTACCATGAACAGGATTTAACATTTATGTCTAAAGTTAGAATTCATGGAGCACCTGGGTGGCTCAGTTGGTTGAATGACTGCCTTCGGCTCAAGTCATGATCCCGGAGACCCGGGATCGAGTCCCACATCGGGCTCCCTGCTCGGCGGGAAGCCTGCTTCTCCCTCTCTCACTCCCCCTGCTTGTGTTCCCTCTCTGGCTGTGTTTCTCTCTGTCAAATAAATAAAATCTTTAAAAAAATAAAATTAGAATTCATACATTTACCTTTTTTTTTCTTAGATAAGACTGAAAAAGAGGTCAAAACAGTTGACAGTGTTCAGTGTCCATCTCCTGTTTTATTGACTCCATGGATACCATTTCAGAACTCTTGCTACAATTTCATAATAGCAAAGACTGAATATATGGCGACAAGACTGGATGAAGTTCATTCTAAATGCAAGAAACTGAGTAAGTGTCTTATGTGGCCATTATATATATGTTCATTAAAAAACAAGTCTCACCTGAGTGTGTTATAAATATTTCTAATTAGCACTAGAGCTCAAAAATAGTCATCTCCTAATTTCTACATTATCAACCAAAAAACTATTAAAATTTGTGTTTAGTTAAAATAGGGAATACAAGAATTACTTCTTTACCCATCCATTAGAGAGCTAGTCTGTCTTAACATGTATAAACAAAATGAGTTCTACTTTAAAAGAAAAATAAATGACTCTAGCAAGCAGAGAACTGAATGTTAAACCAAGCTAGACTGTGGGCAAAGTGAAAATAGGTGACTTTGGGTTATCAAAACCTCAGATAAGTAGTCAAAAGCAAAGAAGCAGCTTTTCTTTAAAGAAATACGTATTTCACACTTTCAACTCTTAGGACTTTTTAGGTATTCCCTGTGAGATCCACTGAGGATTTGTGACTTCTGAGCAGTGGACCTGTGAACTGTAGGAAATTCCTATGCGTAGTATCAAACTATTATTCCTGAAAGCATGCTGTTTAGAAATAGTCTTGAGGGGCGCCTGGGTGGCTCAGTTGGTTAGGCAACTGCCTTCGGCTCAGGTCATGATCCCGGGGACCCGGGATCGAGTCCCACATCGGGCTTCCTGCTCGGCGGGAAGCCTGCTTCTCCCTCTCTCACTCCCCCTGCTTGTGTTCCCTCTCTGGCTGTGTTTCTCTCTGTCTAATAAATAAAATCTTAAAAAAAAAAAAATCACCCTAGAAACTAGTCTTGAGAGATAGTCTAAGAAACGGTTCCTTAGAAAAAGAACAAGGTTGAGAAATATTATATACCATTGCTTCTGGTTAGACATTATCATATTTACATCAGCATATACTTTAAGAAGTACTGTCATAAATGAAGTAGTTTAACTTCATTTAACAATGTTTGTGGTACTTTTATCCATCTAGTCTTTTTCTGAGAAACTCCTGCTAATTTCCTGAGGAACACTTTTGGGAAATATTAAACTTTTTTAACCCTAATATAGAAAAGATCTCTAAGGAAAAGGAAGATCTATCATACAGTCCATCCAAGAGGTTTTGTTTATTATTGTCTTTGGCAGTATATCATTAATATGGGTGAATTTGTACCAATTCAAAATAAGCTTTAAATGGGGGAAAGTGAAGTGAATCAATGTTTTAAATTCTCTCCTCAGCTGCTAGTTTTACACTATTCTATAAGACCAAATTTAACATCAAAATGTTTGGGGTACCTGGGTGGCTCAGTTGATTAAGGGTCTGACTCCTGATTTGGGCTCAGGTCATGGTTTCAGGGTTGTGAGATCAGCCTTGTGAAGGGCTAAGCATGGAGGCTCCTTAAGATTCTCTCCCTCTTCCTCTGTCTCCCCTCTCCCATGTGCTCTCTATCTCTCTAAAAAGAAAAATTAAAATAACATCAGAATGTTTGAAAACTTCTTAATATAGTCATTATAGTACAATAAAATCACTTTTTTAAAAGATGTATTTATTCATTTGAGAGAGAGCCTGAGCAAGGGGTGGGGCAGAGGGAGAGAATCTGAAGCAGACTTCCTACTGAGCACAGAGTCTGGTGCGGAGCTGGTTCTCATGACCCTGAGGTCATGATCTGAGCTGAAACCAAGAGTTGGGTGCTCAACTAACTGAGCCACCCAGGAGCCCCAGTACAATGGGATAGTTTTAATTTACATGTCTGTCTTATTTTCCAGTATTCTTTAAGAGTTTATTAAGTCAAAAAATAAAACTTTCTACACCTATCAAAATAAAGTGTATGAGTAATTATTACAATTATTTACTATTTTTCATTTAACAGATCCAAAATCACATGTTCTGAGTATTCGAGATGAAAGAGAGAATGACTTTGTTCTTGAGCAACTTCTGCACTACAATAATATGGCTTCATGGGTCATGTTAGGTATAACTTATGAAAGTAAGTTGTAAATCTGCTGATTTTCTCTATTTATATTCATACTTCATTATGTACTACTTGTTTATCAAGGTACAAAAATATAGTTCTTCAAAATATATGTTTACAAATATACAAAATTATAATTATGCACTTAGCAGAGCTTATATAAATACCAGACAATTTTTATGTCTCAAATCTGCCATTGAAATGCCTTTACCACCAAGATTAGAGTTAAATGGTAGAAAATAATTTCCTTTCTCCACTATCTCTCCTACCTATTCAAGAATCACTAAAAATGGCCATGGTGCCATAGAAATCTTCAATATTTATCTTATATCTCTACCTTATCTATATGGGATAAATGAGGATAGAATTATACTTCTATTAATCTTGCACCTTTGGGTGCAAGGCTTGGAGTATGTGTTAGAAAAATGAGGAACAGTCTAACAATGAGATAGATTATTTGAAATTGAGACTAAATGCCACAAGTCCAAGCTATAATTGCTATGATTTTTTTTTAAAGATTCATTTATTTTAGAGGGAGAGGAGAGAGAGTGCATGCATGCATGCACTGTGGCAGAAGAGGGGCGGAGGGAGAGGGAGAGAATCTCCAGCAGACTCCCTGCACACACACACACACACACACACACACACACACAGCTCAACCCCACAACCCTGAGATCATGACCTGAGCCAAAACAAGAGTCAGGCACCAGCTGAGCTACCCAGGTGCCCTGCTATAAAATTTTTTAAAACACAGACCCTAATAATAGCAGAAATAAGACCAATTTAGAAAAATACTCAATTAGAGATGTCCTGAAAATCATAGAACTTTTGGAATTAGGGAAAAATCACTCTGAGACATCCCACATCAAAAGCACACATTTAGTCAAAAAGGTGGGAGTGAGCCTTATTAAGGGGCAGAGGAAATGACAGCCAAAGGCAGAAGCTAACTTACTCAAATATGACCATTTTAAAAGTAGCCTTCTTGGTGCAGCAGAGAGGGAGCACTAGCAGGCTTAGTCAGTTAAGTGTCTACCTTCAGCTCAGATTATGAACCCAGGGTCCTGCGATTGAGCCCGTATCACACCTGGCCCTGCTCAGTGGGACGTCTACTTCTGCCTCTGCCCTTCCCCTGCTAGTGCTCCCTCTCTCCAATAAATATATAAAATCTTAAAAAAATAAAATAAAACCTTCTCCTTGCTATCTAACCTGACTCTTTTTTTAGAGTCGCTAAAGTTTTTCTTAAATATTTATAGCATGCAGATGAGTTAACATAAATTAAGCTATCAAGCAATAGATAAGACTTAGGTTGCCAATTGAAAATGAGTTCATCGTTGTGGGACTTAAGGGCCCAAACACTTTCTCCAATGGCACTTGAATACCTTTTAAATTAGGAAGGGAACAAAAATGGAGGGAAAGTAGATAGAAAGTTGCCAGGCTTTACTTGGAAATGACTGAGGAAACAGTGTTCCTGTAGGGACCAGTGGAGGCCACACCCAGGATATAGAAATTTCAATTTTACCTTCTGATATACTGTTAGTTATAGTATCAGAAACACCTGATGTTTGTATTCTGTATTCTGAAAAGCATTTTCAGATCTGTAGACTTCCTTTTAAGCATTATAACTTCTTTTTATAAATTGAGTAACAAAATTTCTACTAAAATATATAGACATGCATGTGACATAGATGTTTCAAGCAAACTGCAAATTTGGTTTAAGTCTAATTCTTACTGGCTTAACTCATATCCATAGATTTGTTTAATTATTTCAGTATACTTAAATAATATTTAATTATAATACCACTCATACAAAGGATTTGGGGGTTTTTCTTGAAGTTAGTGACTTTTCAGAAGTAGCACCATGAATAGAAACTATTAAGAGAAGCCACTTGTCAGCTGAAAGATGCTGTAATCCAAATGAAAAAGTAGGCCTTTTGTATAGCAATTTTAGGAATATACCATCACCTATCATACTGGCCAGAAAATTGTCAATTAAACATTTGGAGAGAGGGAAAGAGGCCTGGGAGAACTTAGGTGATATAAAGCAGTGAGCAAGAATTGGAACACATGTGCAGTGTTTCTAGTGTATCTTTGCTGCAGGCACATGTTTATTTTTTTTAAAGATTTTATTTATTTATTTGAAAGAGAGAGAACGAGAGAGAGAGAGAGTACTGGAGGGGGAAAGGTCAGAGGGAGAAGCAGACTCCTCCCTGAGAAGGGAGCCCGATGCAGGACTCCATCCCAGGACTGCAGGATCATGACCTGAGCCCAAGGCAGACAGATGCTTAACCAAGTAAGCCACCCAAGCACCCCAATGCACACATTTAGGTATATGACCGCAGAAGGTGGTCGTTAGTGAAAGGTACAAATAACCAGGCCAACAACAGGTATGTGTACTTACAGTGACATCACTCTTTATGCCAATTCGTAATTTTAATAAGCCTTAGCAACTTAGTTTTCCAGAAACTTTGATATATTCCCATACCACACAATTCAGCCATTTAATGTGTACAACTTAATAGCTTTTAATGTAGTCACAGATTTGTGTAGCTATCACTACCCCAGAAAGAAACACTATACCCAGGGTGCCTGGGTGGCTCAGTTGGTTAAGCGACTGCCTTCAGCTCAGGTCATGATCCTGGAGACCTGGGATCGAGTCCACATCGGGCTCCCTGCTCAGCGGGAAGCCTGCTTCTCCCGCTCTCACTCCTCTGCTTGTGTTCCCTCTCTGGCTGTGTTTCTCTCTGTCAAATAAATAAATAAAATCTTAAAAAAAAAAAAAAGAAAGAAACACTATACCCATTAGCACACCGTCCTCATTCCCTATCCCTTCTCCCAACTCCCAGCAACTGCTGATCTATTTTCTGTCTCTACAGATTACCTATTCTAGACATGCATATAAATGAGATCATGCAATATGTGACTTCGTTTGTGACTGGCTTGTTCTACTTAGCATAGTGCCTTGTGCACTGCAGCATGTAGCAGTCTCTCAGTCCTTTTTATGGCTGAATAATATTCTATAGTATGGATATACCATATTTTATTTATCCATTCATCAGTTGATGGACATTTAGATTCTTTTCATGTTTTTCCTTGTGAATAACGCCACCAGGAACATTGACATACAAGTTTCTGTGTGGATGTATGTTTTCATTAATCTTGGGTATATACCGAAGAGAGGAACTCTGGGTCTTTTTTAATCCTTTGAAGAACTAACAGATTGTTTTCCTAAGCTGCTGTGCCATTTTCCATATCTTCCAATTTCTCTGTATGTATGCCAACATTTGTTTTTATCTCTTTTTTTTTTTATTATTATAGCCATCCTAGTAGGTATGCAGTGGTATCTAATTTATTTCATTTTTATTTCATTTCCCTGATGACTAATGGTAGTAAACATAATTTCATGTGCTTATTAGCTTTTTGTGTATCATATTTGGAAAAAACTTTATTCAGATCATTTACCCATTTTTTTTTAAGATTTTATTTATTTATTTGACAGAGAGAGAGAGCACAAGTAGGCAGAGAGGCAGGCAGAGAGAGAGGAGGAAGCAGGCTCCCTGCTGAGCAGAGAGCCCGATGCGGGCCTCCATCCCAGGACCCTGAGATCATGACCTGAGCTGAAGGCAGAGGCTTTAACCCACTGAGCCACCCAGGCACCCCATTTACCCATTTTTCAATTATTCATCTTTTTATTGTTGAGTTATAAACATTCTTTACATATTCTGAATGTAAGTTCATTGTCAAATAAATGATTTGTGAATACATTCTCCCATCACTTTTTTTTTTTTTTTTTTAAGTAACCTCTATACCCAACATGGAGCTCAAACTCACTACCTCAAGCCCTGCTGACTGAGACAGCCAGGTGGCCCCCACCATCACTTTGATAGCAGAATTTGTATCACAAAACTTTTGTTTTTTAAGATTTTATTTATTTATTTGAGAGAGCAAATGAGATCACAATCAGAGAAGGAGTGGGGAAGAGGCAGAAGGAGAAGGACAAGCAGACTCCCTGCCAAGCAGGGAGCCCAACTCGGAGCTCCATCCTAGGACCCCAAGATTATACTCTGAGCTGAAGGCAGATGTTTAACCAGCTGACCCAGCCAGGTACCCTGCATAAAACTTTTTAATGAAGTCCAATTTATCTATGCATATCTATTCTTTGCCTACCCCATGGTGATGAAGAAATACTCCTGTGTTTTATTCTGAGAGTTTTATAGTTTTAGCTTTTACCTTTAGGTCTATATGATCTATTTTGGGTTAATATTCTGAATGGTAAAAGTAAAGGTTCTAACATATATATATGTAAGTTTGTTTATATATATATATGTTTCTATATATTTATATGAATCATATATATATATTTGCATATAGATGTCCTTTTTTCCCAGGGACTACTCTTTTCACTGAATTGTCTTGGCACCCTGTCCAAAGTCAGTTGCATAAATATACACAGCTGCGTATGGTATAGGTTCAGAGAAGAAATTTGTGTTACTAGTTTCATAATGTGTTAACTTTTAAATAAAATAGTTATATATATAATATATAGAGTTATATATGATACAGTTGTATTCATTTTCATTAAATTAAACATGTATACAGGAGAAAGGAAAATTTGACTTTAAAAATAACAAAATATAAAGCTATTACAGGATGGTTATAAATTATAAATATATTTTAATTTTTATGTTTACGATTTATACTTTCCAAATTAAAAACAAGCATGATTTACTCTTATAGTCAGAAAATATTTTAAAGAAATATATATAATCTTATAACTTTATAGAAAGTAAGTAAAGAAAGAAAATCAGTTAGTTTGAAATGTTAACTATAATTCAAGTCTTCATTTAATTTCTAAACACAGAAAAAGTGTTTCTTCCCTAGATAATTCCCTTCTGTGGTCTGATAAGACCATGCTGTCATACACAAATTGGAGAACAGGAAGACCAGATATAAAAAATGACAAGTTTTTTGCTGGCTTGAGTATTGATGGCTTCTGGGATATTGAAACCATTGGTGTTATTGAAGAAATGCTTCACTATACCCAGAACAGCATTCTTGTTTGTAAAATTGAAATGGGTAAGTTTGCTAATGTAGACTTTCTGTTCCAGGGAAAGAGAACATAAGGCAGTCAGTTCCAGGAGTGGAAATCATGCAACTGTATTTTTTTTAGTGGCTCCTCTATTTTCCGTGCTATGAGAGATACTACAGAAGTTACAGTGGAAGGAAAAGACAGAGTCTGTAGTGTCATCGTCTTGAGGTCAAGGAGTAAAATATAGTTGGGAAGATAACATTTAACTCTTTAGCTTTGTTTTATGTAGGCTAGTTTTAGGTTATTTGGTACTGGCTTAAGTTTGTTGGAAAATCAAAAGAGATCAATGAACACAGGAATAAAATAAAAACAAAATGCTTTGAGGACAAAGCAAGACTTGGTTGGGTCTTGAAGACTGGATAAGAGTTTTATAAATAAGAAAGTGTGTTTAGGTTAAGTTTTGACATTTTAACCTAAAAATAAATGTTTCTTAAGTTTGCCTAATTCCTTAAGTAAATCTATTTTTAAATGCATGTCAGTTTAAAATTTTTCACAGCTTAGAAACTGTTAATAACGACCACTATGGTTTAAGCCTCTGCTAACATCCAGGCTGATCTGCCTTCCCAGGGCCACAGAATAACCTTCTGGAGCACCATTTCAGTCATTAATCTCCAGTGTTTCCCTAATACCAACTACTTTGAGTCCATGTAAGCTTCTAAGACTTTTTAGATACACTATTTATTCTAAAATTCTAGGCTTTCTTCCAGCCTCCATTTCTTCCCCATTCTTGGCTCAGTACAGCTCTTTTTGTGTCAGGCTGATGTCTTAATTGTCCCATGTACAATCTAGGCTTATCTTCATTTATACCTTTATGCATTTTTTTTTATGGACAAGAAATCTTCCATCTTTTTTTTTTTTACTTCTTTAACAAACATTTTGTTTTAGGATGATTTTTATATTTAGAGAAAAGTTACAGAGACAGTACAGAGAATTCCCACATCTGCCATAACCAATTTCCCTTATTGTTGACATCTTACATTAGTGTGGTACATTTGTCACAAATAATAAACCAGTATAATAGATTACTATTCACTAAAGTCCATCCATTATTCAGATTTTTTTATGTTTTACTAATGTCCCTTTTCTATTCAGGATTCTATCCAGGATACTATGTTACATATGGTCATCATGTCTCCTTGGGTTTCTCTTGGCTGTGAAAGTTTCTTAAACTTTTCTTACTTTTGATGACCTTGACAGTTTTGAGGAGCACTGGTCATGTATTTTGTGGAATGTGCCTCACTTTAGGTTGACTGATGTTTTTCTTATGATTAAACTGGAGTGGTAAGCTTGAGGTTTAGGGAAAAAAACCACAGAGGTAAAGTGTCATTTTCATCACATCCTATGAAGGGTATATGGCACGAACACCACTTATCACTTTTGATTTTTAACCTTGATCACCTGGCTCTAGATGATGTTTGTTAGTTTTCTTCATTGCAGAGTTACTTTTTACCCTATTCCCATACCATGCTCTTTGTAAGAAAATAACTGTAATCAGTCCAAATTTACAGACTGAAGAGTTATTCTCCATTTTCCTGAGAGGGGCATATCTATGTAAATTATTTGGAATTCTACATAGAAAATATTTGTCTATTCTCTCCCACTTTTAAATTTATTCATTCAGTTTTGATATCAGTATGGGCTCATGGGTATATATTATTTTTACTTTGGGTTATAATCTAATATGCTACATTATTTAAAATTTTATTCAAATTTTTCTTGTTTTGTCCATTGGGAGCTCTTTCACTTGGCTTCTGTGCCTCTTTGAAGTACTCTCATCATTGTGGTTTTGTTACTGTTACATTATTCTTCCTTTGTTTTTAGTTTACTTTCTGGTTGTCTTGTTTCTTGTTAGTCCTAATTTCATCTGTAAACTGAATTTGTTAAGCAGGTTTTCTGACTCTCTTACTTCAGAGGACTCTCTCTTCTCTACTCAGTCACACATATTATATAACGGTTAATTGTTTGGCCTGCATTTCAGGTATTGTTGTTTTCTGTCCCCACTTCCTATGTGAGCTCCTTAAATGAAAGACAATGTTTGTATCTTTCTTTAATCAACCAGACAACGGTAATATTTAAGAACCTACTGTACGTGTTGTGGCAATAAGAAAAATAAAGTCTCTATTTTACTTCCCTTGTTAATAAGAAATCCAGTTTTATTTAACTTTAGAAATGATTGCATGTCCAGTCTTACCCAAAATATGTATTTTAAATAATTGAAATATAATCACTAATACTTTTAATTTAAATGTTGTAGTTGACTACAAGGAGGAATATAATACTACTCTGCCACAATTTATTCCATATGAAGATGGTATTTATAATGTTATTCAAAAAAAGGTAACATGGTATGAGGCATTAAACATGTGTTCTCAAAGTGGAGGTTATTTGGCAAGTGTTCATGACCAAAATGGGCAGCTCTTCCTGGAAGACATCGTAAAACGTGATGGATTTCCACTATGGATTGGGCTCTCAAGTCACGACGTAAGTCTTGTCTTATTTTCCAGAAATTTTCCAAATGTGTTAGAAGGTTGGAAATTTGAGCACGATATATTAATTCAAAGTATAACATCGGATCAAGCCCTGGGACTCAGTTTGCCTAGCATAGCACTTTCTTATCTTTTTGCAACACAAACCAAATAGAAAATTGTAAATGTCGAATGCAATAGGGCAGATAGCAGACTGCAGCTGTCCTAGACACTACCAGGCCATCCCAAGGGCCCAGGAGATGAATATTTCAACAATACCTCTCTGTCACCTAGTTGGGTGACCAGCTGGAAAGTGGGTAAAACAGGAATAGCACAGAATCAAAAAAACCTGAATTCCAGTGCTGATGGTGGGTCTTACATTTACATGTTCAGTGATCATGAGCAGGTTATTTAACATTTGCAAGCTTATTTCTTCTTCAACTGCAAAACTGGAATGATAAGATTTTCCTCAATATAGGATTATAGGGAAGATTAATATAAAAATTTATATAAGATGCCAAATAAAATTCTTAATGTTAGGACAAATAAATGTGTGTTTTCTTGTCATTTTCCCCCTACAAACTGCACTATTTGAGAGTAATGTTTTGGTAGTAAACATATCTTTTGTGCCACTATTTGAATCTTATTAATTAGTATATTCAAATACCTAGAATAATGTCCAAAATACCAAAAATAAGCATCTATTGAGATTAGAATTCAAGGCCTAATTTAAATAATTTTTAGAACAAAGTGAAGAAAATGAAAGAAAGGATGACAAATTAGGATTATAGAATCAAAGGAAAACCAAAAGCAATCTTCCCATATGAGTTTCTTGGGAAGTATTTTTTTCTTCCAGCCCCCTGCTATTTGATGGCTTCCATAATATGAAAAAATGTAGCCAAAGACACAAACCACCGAATTATAAAACATAAAAAACAATATTCAGAATAATTTGGAGGTAGGGATTGTAAATCTGTAGTTCTGACAAATGGGGGTCATTTGCATGTCATTTAATTTCATGTATTATTTAAACTCATCCTTTAAAAAAAATAAATCTAAAGACAGAGTATAGTAACTCTGTAAATTTAAAGTTCTACTTAAATTGCACCAGAGTAAATGTCTCAAATCAAGCATCAAAAGTAAATCCCCAATTTTACAAATAGGTCCAGACCTATAACAATTGTATGCAAATCATTAACAATCCATTTCAATACTTCTTAAAGTATATATATTCTTCTTAATGTTCTTTTTGAACATTCTTCTCTCTGGAATCAGGTTGTCTCTATTATTCTTTTTTAAAAAATCAATTCTTATGCTAAAAAAGTCCTAAGCTTTTTTTTTTTTAATCTCTATTATTCTTAAAACAGGGAAATGAATCAAGTTTTGAATGGTCTGATGGCAGTACATTTGACTACGTCCCATGGAAAGATAAACAATCTGCTGGAAATTGTGTTGTCTTGGATCCAAAAGGAATTTGGAGACATGAAAAATGCAAGTCTGTTAGTGATGGTGCTATTTGTTATAAACCTACAAAATGTAAGACTTAATAACTATATTTACTAAAATATCATATTTTGTTTTGTGCACGTGATTACTCAAGGAATTTTTGTCAGTTTTTAAATAAGGTTTATTCACAAATCCTATAAAAAAATTTTGATACTTTGTGAAGAGAAACAAATATGATATACCCATGTAGGGTATGTTCCTGCAGACTTTCAATTCCTCTGTCACTGGAATGTAGAGTAACTACATATTACTCTAGAATTTGTGAATTTTAGTATCAATTAACAATGTTTTCAAAGGCTGAAATGCTCCCTTTAAAAAAAGAGTTCAGCAGCATATAAATTTGGTTTGATTTATCATATTGATGGCTCTGGAATTTTCTATGGTAAAAATATCTAGTTAACTTTGTGTAACTAAGCATTTTCCAAACTTATGTGACTCTTAAAATCTAAGGAGAAAGCCTCTTCCATCAGGAGCTGGACTTGGGGTCATCCTGACTGGTGGGGCCTTGAAGAAGAGCACAAGAACCAAGACACGCCCCCCCCCCCCAAGAGCTGCAGAGGCCTGCTGGACAGGCCAGGAGATGGTGGTCGTGGCAGTTCTCAGCCCTTGCCGTGCTTTCTGCTCCAAAGAATCCTCCAGGGAAGATTCAACATTTGGAATTAAACAGATTCAAGGAGGAAAAAATGTGAAAACCTTATCCAGAGAAGCAAGTGACTACAAGAAAGCGAGGATGATATCAAGAATGAGGAATAAGTGGATAATGAAGAACTGACATCTCAGTTGTTAGGTAGACAAAATAAATGTAATATTTTAGAAAAACAATTGAAATACATGAGAAATGTGGCAAAGTATACAGAAATGGAAAGGACAGCTGTGTTCACTAAACAGACTTTATAGGATCAAGTAGAATGACAACATGAACAAACACAAATTCAATGTTATACTGGGTTGAATAGTATCCCCCCAAACTCATGTCCAACCAGAACCTTAGAATGCAACCTTATTCAGAAATAGCCATTGCAGATGTAATAGTTAAGATGGGGTAATGTAATGCTTGATTAGGATGGGCCCTAAATCCAATGACTGGTGTCCTTGTAAGAGGAGAGAAACAAAGAGGGAGAAGACCCTTTGATGACAGAAGCAGAAATTGCAGTGATGCACCTTCAAGCCAAGAACTACCATCAACCACCAGAAGTAAGGAGGCCTGAAACAGATTCCCCCTCAGAGCCTCCAAAAGAATTAGTCCTGCTGACACCTCAGTTTTAGACTTGCCTCCAGAACTGTGAGAATAAATTTCTGTTGTTTTAAACCACCAGGTTTATGGTAATTTATTATGACAGCTCTGGGAAACTAATATAAGTGCAAACTTTGTTTTATTTTTTTAGAAAGTTTATTTATTTATTTGACAGAGAGAATGAGAGAGCATGTGCAGGGGGAGCGACAGAGGAAGAGTGAGAAGCAGGCTCAGCTCAGCAGGGAGCCTAACAAAGACCCCGGATTCCTGACCTGAACCAAAGCAGATGCTTGACCAACTAAGCCAACCAGGCATCCCCCAAGGGAAAACTTTAAGAACTGAATTTTCAGTGGAAGCCTGGATGGCTCAGTCAGTTAATGTCCAACTCTTGACTTCAGCTCAGGTCATGATCTCAGGTTTGTGAGATCGAACCCCATGTTGGACTCTGCATTGAGTGTGGAGCCTGCTTAAGATTCTCTCTCTTCCTCTCTCTCTGCTTCTTTCTCTCAACCCATCTCTCTCTCTCTCTCTCTCTCAAAAATAAAACAAAACAAAAAACTTTAAAAAAACGGATTCTTCAAGAGAAAGAAAGAGAAAGAAAGAAAGAAAGAAAGAAAGAAAGAAAGAAAGAAAGAAAGAAGGAAAGAAAGAAAGAAGGAAAGAAAAGAACAAGTGTTGTTAAGAATGTGGCGAAACTGAAACACTTGTACATTTCTTGTGGGAATAAAAAATGGCGTGTAGCCACCGTGATAAATGATATGGTGATTTCTCAAAAATTTTAGCATAAAATTACCACAGGATCTAGCAATTCCACTTTTGGGTATATACTCAAAAGAAATGGAAACAGGGACTGGAATAGATATTTGTACAACCGTCTTCACAGCATCATTATTCACTGTGGCCAAAAGGTGAAAGCAACCCAAGTTGTCCACTGACATATGAATGT
This sequence comes from Spilogale gracilis, assembly GCA_004023965.1. NCBI lineage: Eukaryota > Metazoa > Chordata > Mammalia > Carnivora > Mephitidae > Spilogale > Spilogale gracilis. The sequence continues at coordinate 23,678 of PITA01008126.1, read as the reverse complement.
GTAAGCAAAATGTGGTATATACGTTCTAGGGAATATTACTCATCATTAAAAAAGAAGGAAATTCTGACACATAATACATAATACAACCTGCGTGGATGAATCTTAAGGACATTGTTCTGAATGAAATAAGCCGGACACAAGAGGACAAGTACCCCATGACTCCAATTATATGAGATACCCAGAGTTACCAAATCCATAGAAACAGTAGCATGGTGGTTTCTGGGGCCAGGCAGGAATGGGGAGTTACTATTTAATGGATACAGAAGACATAACTATTCTCTGTAGGAGACAAATTGTGCTATGCATACATACTGTACTTTGTAAACAAATTAACAAATTTTCACTTGTGGATATGATTTTAAAGGTAGCTTTTACGTGGCAAGGTAAAACTCGGTTTATATTATCAGGATAAAAAGAATCCAAAGAAAGAAACAATTTCAGGTATTATTTCAAAGCAGTTACAAGCCTGCCAAGCCTGTCTTTGTTCCTTATTCTGTCTCTCCAGTTGTTTTTACATTAGGGTAATTCCATCCTAGAGGGCTAAATACTTTCTTCTACTTTCTAAGTTTTAAAATGGTACTGCAAAAAGCTGATGAGAGTATGGGCTGTAGCTTTCTCTGAGGTGGGTCTTGAGTTGAATGCTTCTTACCCACAGGAACCACAGTTTCAAATAGGGGTTAGTGAGATTTTAAGCCAGCTATTTTTTTCTGTAGTTTTTACAGTTGTGTCTAATATTTCTATAGCTAGAGAGGTGTCCGCTCATACCTACTCCTCAAGATGCCCAGGATTAAAAGGGAATGAGTCACCGTGGATCCAGTACAAGGAGCACTGTTACGCATCTGACCGGGCGTTGCACAGTTTCTCAGAAGCCAAACAGTTTTGTTCAAGACTAGGTGAGTTAAAACGTATTGATTTTCTTGGACTTAATAATCTAATCATGGGAATTTTTTCCAAGGAAATAATTTTAAATAATGATTATATTCTTGAAAATATTTTAGGGGCAACTGGGTGGCTCAATCTTAAGTATCTGATTCTTTTTTTTTTTTTAATGTTAGTCACCATGCAGTACATCATTAGTTTTTGATGTAGAGTTTCGTGATTCGTTGTTTGTATGTAACACCCAGTACCCCATGCAATATGTGCCCTCCTTAATACCCACAACCAGGCTCACCTATCCCCCCTCCCCTCTAAAACTCTCAGTTTGATTCATGGAGTCCATAGTCTCTCATGGTTTGTCTCCCTCTCTGAGACATTTTTCCCTTCCTTCTCCTAAAGTCCTCAATGCTATTCCTTACGTGCCACAAATAAGTGAAACCATATGATAATTATCTTTCTCTGTTTAATTCTTGATTTTGGCTCAGGTCATATTTCAAGGTTGTGGGATCGAGCCCCGAGTTGGGGTCTGCACTCAATGGTAGTCTGCTTGGGATTCTCTCTCTTCCTCTCCCTTAGCCCCTCCCCACCAACACATGCATGCTCTCTCTCAAATAAATAAATAAATCTCTAAAAAAAAATGTTTAAAACACTCAATATTTATAATAGTATTTTATAACCTGTTTGCCTAGTGACAAGGAAATGGTTAAGTATTTTATGATATATGGGTTAAGCAGAATATTGGAACAGCTATTATAATGAACAATGTAAGAATAAGTGCATGGAAAATGTAAATGAAAAGAAGTAAAATAAAAAATTGCTAAATGAACCATTATGTGAAAATGACAAATGAAATGGTTTTAAATAAAGCTAGATATGTTTAGATGAAGGGATTAGGAGGCAAATTTTTTGTAGAGGTTAAGTATTAAGTACAAAATTACAGATTTTCCCACTACTCTGTTATTAATAAGTCAGCTTATCCTGACCAGAGTAACTAAGGAAGCATGGGTTGTTGCTCCATTCTGCAATAGAAATGGCCTGCATCCTCTGAACACTATAATAAAGAACAGGACTTTTTCTCTTCAGGACAGCAGTAACTGGATCTCTCCCATGAGAAATTTACCCTGTAGTCAAACTGTGAAATGACTTCTTTTTTTTTTTTTAATATATTTTTTATTTATTTGACAGAGAGAAACACAGCCAGAGAGGGAACACAAGCAGGGGGAGTGAGAGAGGGAGAAGCAGGCCTCCCGCCGAGTAGGGAGCCCGATGTGGGACTCGATCCCGGGTGTCGAGGATCATGACCTGAGCCGAAGGCAGTCACTTAACCAACTGAGCCACCCAGGCGCCCCTGAAATGACTTCTAGGGAGACTTACAAGAGTATTTCAAAGACCTGCATCCTTGAGTAGCAGTTTAGCCAGACTGATGGTGCTTATCTCATTTATTTTGCTAACTATTGTGGAGACATTTGGCTGATTTAAAAATCTCCTTGTTACTGCTAAGTACATGATGGAAACTTTTGTGTCGAAAGTCTCATGTGTTATACATGTGTTATACATATATACATGTACACACAACACAAACACACAATGGGAACTACTGTGAGCTATATATATGTCCTGAAAGTCAGACGCTTCTTGCTTCTATAGGAGAAAATAGAAAGGTTTACTGTCACTGTAGTGTGGGGATTATGCACATCAGTCTTGGAGGCAGACAGGTCTAAGTTTTAACTCCCAACTCCTGTACTTACTAGCTGAGTCGTCTTACGGAAGTTATATAATTGCTTCTCTCTTCTCATCTGAACAGTGAGAATGAAAATGGTACTTATTTCAAAGGTTGGTTTGTTGTAGAAATGAATGAAATGAGATAATGTATGCAAATGTAGCACAATGCCCTGAAAATAATAAGCAGTCAAACTATTCTTATTATTAGAAAAGATTGAGATTGGTTTTCTAATTTTATAACTGGCTAACTATGTAAGCCTGACCAATTTACTTAATCTCCTTGAGCCTTTGTTTTCTCAACTGTAAGATAATGATAATATCTTCTCCCACAGGATTATGTAATATTAAACAAGTGCCCACTGTGATCATCTACAAAGGAGTAAAGACTTGCCTTTACCCTTCTTCCAATACCACCACCACGAAAGAAATGCTTTAGTTCAAGTGTGGATAGGTTTGTCACTATCAAAGACTATTCGATTCCACTTAGGATTGATTTCCAAGTCTAGTTATTATTTTATTTCTATCCCTTCCCTGATGATGGTAGTAACACTATATTCTCTGTGGGTTTAGGGTAATTTATCAAACCTCAAGGATATTCGATTCCATACTATATTCAGGAACTTACAATGGGCATAACCAAGTATGCTTATGTATAAAATAATATTAAAGGAATTAAAGGAAAGGCTAATGCTCCCCAATATCCCAAACTTATTTGCTTTCATTTTAACCGTAATAAAAGAAAACTTAAAGCTGAGTGGTTATGCAGAAATGGTTATTGAGGAGAGCATGCTGATACACATCTTTCTACAGTCATACACCCCACTTCTTACGACTAGCTGTTCATAAACAAGTGTCTCACTGGCAGGCAGCTCCAAGATCAAAATGTTTAGCAGGTAAACATTTTGAGGAAACATAAAATTTCTCTATGTAAAGTTTCAATCTAGAAATATTTCTAGTTTTTTTGGAATCTATTAATGCTGTACTTTAAAAAATCTGACACAAATATAAGATTTTCAAAATATTCTCTATGTAAAGGTTGAATTTCTCAATGATCTTGATCATAGTAGATTTTTTTTTTTCCAAATGGCTGGTTGAGGGTAAGTCACTTCGCTCATTTGCATAAAGCTAATTACTTTAGGGTTTGTTTTCCCTCGACAGATAATTCTGCAACTATTGTTACCATAGAGGATGAAGATGAGAATAAATTCGTGAGCAGACTGATGAGGGAAAATAATAATATTACCATGAGAGTTTGGCTTGGATTATCTCAATATTCTGCTGGTAAGTGACATATTTGTGTGCACAGTGTACAAAAAGAGTTCCAGCTTGTCCTAAATACCAAGTCAGCCTTGCTAAAGAATGTCAAGTGGTGGTTAATCCAAATGCTTCTTATTGATGAATAAGCTTAGGTCTGCTGGCTGTTTTAGAGACTTACTTATAAATTCCTAATGAATATGAATATGCAAGTGATTTATTTAGTACTGATGGAAAATAATGAAATAGAAAATCAGGTTAAATCAATTGGGATGTCTAGAGGTTTAAGATACTTGGATGGACAACATGTTTTTTCTCCTACAGCAATATCTGTGCCCCCATGCTCCCACAAAGAACTCGTAACTTACTTCCCTTAGAGTTCTAGGGTCTATCATCTGTGTTTTTATAGCTTATAACTGTTTTTCAGAAGGTTCTCTTCTTGTTGTTTTGTTCCCTCTTGAAACATTTTTACTATAGAGAAAAATGAATTCTTCATGGTGATTTTTTTTTTCAATCAAGCTTAGTGAAATTGCAGAGAATTGGTTAAAAAATATTTGTGGAAGAAATTTTCAAGGAGGGGTCCCTGGGTGGCTCAGTTGTTAAGTATCTGCCTTCGGCTCAGGTCATGATCCAGGAGTCCTGGGATCAAGCCCCGCATTGGGCTCCCTGCTTGGCGGGAAGCTTGCTTCTCCTTCTCTCACTCCTCCTGCTTGTGTTCCCTCCCTAGATGTCTCTCTCTCTGTCAAACAAATAAATAAATAATCTTTAAAAAAAATAAATTTTCAAGGAATGATTGATCAAGCAATAATGGATAAAAGATTTGAGTGAACTTGGAATTGATAAGGAATGAACTAAGAGCTAAGAGTACAAATTCAATAGAATAGGAAGTGTGCTTTACGTTTTAAACCAAGTTTATTTCTAAATAATTGAAATAAATGTGAATCCCAAAATATTAAGTACTTGTCAAAAAGTGAATGGATTCAAAGATGGCCATCTAAATGAACTCTAAATTGCATTTACACTATCACCACAAGGTGGTGCTACCTCAGTTGGACAATAAAAATGGAGTCATGCTGGGGAGACCCTCTTGGACCCTCTTGACCTATACTCCCCAAGCACATCTTTAATGATATGAGTTTTTTAGCTGGGGGTGAGGATGCTGATGGGGATTCAGGTCTTTAGAAATCTATTCCTTACACAGTAAAAGTGCATGCATTCTGCCCTTTAATCAAGACACCACATTTTATATCAGTGCTGTCCAGTAGAACTTTCTGCAAAGATGGAAATGTTCTATATCTGTGCTATGTAATAGAGTAGTCACTAGCCACATATGACTATTGAGCTCTTGAAATGTGACAAGTGCAACTGAAAGACTGATTATTTTTTTCACTTTTAATAAGTTTCATTTTAAATAGTGGCATAGCATAGTTCTAAGTAAATGAGTTGTATGAGCCACATGCCATTTTACCTTAGAAATTTAAAAGCAGTTACCCTACAACCCAGCAATTACAATACTAGCTATTTACCCCAAAGATACAAATGTAGTGGTCTGAAAGGGCACCTGCACCCCAATATTCATGGCAGCAATGTCCACAATGGTCAAACTATAGAAAGAGCCAAGATGTCCATCAATAGAAGAATGGATAAAGAAGGTGTCATATGTCACACACACACACACACACACACACACACACACACGACTATTACTCAGCCATCAAAAAGGATGAAAACTTACCATTTACATTGATGTGGTTGAAACTGGAGGGTATTATGCTGAGTGAAATGTGTCAATCAGAGAAAGGCAATTATCATATAGTTGCATTCAGATGTGGAATATAAGAAACTGGGCAGAGGACCATAGGGGAAGGAGGGTGGGAACAGAATGAGAAGTCATCAGAGAGAAAGAAAAACCATGAGAGACTATTAACTATAGGAAACAAACTAAGGGTTGCTGGAGGGGAAGCAGGTGTGGGGATGGGGTAATTGGGTGATGGGCATTAGGAAGGGCACATGATGTGATGAGTGCTGGGTGTTCTATGCATCTGATAAATTATTGAACACTACATCTGAAACTAATAATACACTATAAGTTAGCTAATTGAATTTAAATTTAAAAAGAAATTTAGAGGCAATAAACTTAATTTCTTTCTTTAGATCAGTCTTGGAATTGGTTGGATGGATCAAAAGTGACATTCGTCAAGTGGGCAAATAAAAGTAAGAGCAGTGGTGGAAAATGTAGCATTTTGTTAGCTTCAAATGAAACTTGGGTAAAAGTTGAATGTTCACATGGCTACGGAAGAGTTGTCTGCAAAGTTCCTCTGGGTAAGTATGGAACCTATCCTTATTTTTGCAGACAGGTCAGGAAATAAATATGCAACCCAACTGTATGCAAAGTTTTGTACTTGGTCCCAAAGTCCTTATTTAGTCCTTTTAGTATTTCCAAAAAACTTGATGAAGCCATGTGGATTTTTTCTGTCAGAATAATAGATTGCAAGAGATGGAAATGCCAAGATGTCTAAGACTCCCAGATAAAACTACTCAGCCTAAAGTTTGTATAATTCTTCCCTAAGAAAAATAGAAGCTGCCCAGAGTATTGGGGAGGTCATTTCTTTGAATATGTTTTTAAGATGTGTTTGATTTTATCAGTCAAATATGTAAAAGCTCAAAGGTCTAATTCTGCAGTTAGTTTGCTTCTTTTCTCCTCATTCCCATAAAACTCATGATTAACTTAACAACAATGCAAAACTGGATTTAATTACTTAAAATTTCCTGGAAGGAACATCTATAGGAAGTCATAATTTAAACTTAGATTTCATCATTAATCAATATATAAAATAACCATAAAAATCTTATCTTATTTCATTTCTAGAGAAAGGAGCTCTAAATTTTTAACAGCAACATTTTTGAAGATTTAGCATAAAAATGTCCTTTTGGCATATAAATATTAAAGATAAAACCATAATGCTAGATGATTGGTATCTGTATATTCATGCATTGATTCAGCAAATGTTTGGAGTGTCTACTATACGTCATGCCCTGTTTTGTGTGCTGGGTAGGGGGATGGCTACTTTCGATTAGGTTATCAGGGAAGGAGACACTGAAGGAGACACTAAGAGCAGGAGACACTGAAGCTGAGATATGAAAGAGCAGCCAAGCAAAGATCAGTAGAAAGGCACACCAGGCAGAGCTGCTAGTTAGAACGAAGAGCCTAAAGCAGAATGAGTTTGATGAGTGCTCAAGGAAGAGCTGAAAGGCAGGCAGGCACCAGACACCTAGGACTCTGGAAGCAAGGGTCAAGAGTTCCGCTTCTATGCTGAGTGAAATGGAAAACAACTGGAAGATTGTGGGGATAGCTGGGGAGCAGGGTTATAGTGGCATAAACCAAGAGTTCTGTTTTGGCATTCAGAGCTATCCATATGGAGAAGAGATATTTATATGGAATGTCTACCATGCAGTTGGACAAATGAGAGAGAAGAGAGGTCAGCATAGAGATGGTATTTAAATCAAAGGGACAAAAACGAGCCCATCTAGGCAGCATGCAAAGAAGAGGTCTGGGACAGCATTTGAAACTGAATAGATAGGAGCTAAATGAAGTTATTCTGAAGTTTTAAATTTGCTTTAAAGCAAATGACACTTTATTTGGCCCTAGGTAAGTCAAACACAAAAATTTATAACTTTTAGCACTTTACTAAAAAAGTATCAAAGTAAGTTTATATACTGGGAGTAATGTTCTTGAAAGGATAATGGAGTGAGAATAAAGATCATGTTTTAACTTCTTTAGAAGAAAGTGGCTAAAACAATGAATAGGATTTAAATGAAAGGGAAAGAGTTAAATCTGAAAAGAAAACCCTTAAGGGTTTGCTGATGAAGTTTGCTTTCTGTGCTAATGCTATGAAACAATCAGGTACTTATTGTGTCTAGTTTGTAGAATTTACTCATGTGACACACGGCCTAATGTATAAATGAATAATGATGACTTTTATATTCTCTCCTCCAATGTCAAATCTTTGCCTATCCTAGGCCCTGATTACAGAGGAATAGCTATCACATTTGCTGTGCTAAGTGTCTTAGCTCTCATCAGTGCACTGATTTGGTTCCTCTTCCAAAGGAACCGGTTGCACTGGCCGGGCTTCTCTTCAGTTCGATACGAACAAGGAATGAATGAAGATGAGATTATGCTTCCCACTTTCCATGACTAAATCCTTCTAAAAGTTTGCTAATTTGCACTAACATGTTAAGGAAAATGAGCCATTTCAGTTTTTCCTAGTGTCAGTATTTACTCTGTTCTAAAGTAGAAGTCGTAAGTACTTTTTCTGTTGTTTAATTGCTGTGCTGGTGTCTACAGTGAATTATCCACAAAATGTCATGTTTAAAACTTTACTGAATGGAATGGAGAACCTTAATAGAAGGGGAAAGAACCAAAGCTGGAACTATAGTCCAAAGTACTTGTAGGGTAGCAGATTTAATGTGCATTTTCTCTGTAAGAATGCAGTTGGTAATTAGGATATGTATATATGAATGACACAACTGCTTGGAGAGACTTAATATCGGCATGTTACTAGGTCACAGATCTACCTTTTAGCTTTTAAGAATATTTAGCTTAGGCGCACCTCAGTGGCTCAGTTAAGTGTCCAGCTCTTCATCTAAGCTCGGGTGTGGAGCCTACTTAAAAAAAATAAATGAATAAATAAAATATCCAGCTTAATGTGAAATTTGTACCGCGAGGTAAAAACAGAACTGTAAATAATATTGATATTTCAAAATAGTCAAAATATTTCAAAATTTGTAGCATTTGGAAGAGATTATTAAACAATGAGATATAATTACTTTTTAACACAGCCAAATAATGCTTTTGAAAAGATGCATCTTACACTGTTCCAGAGATATTTCAAACCAAAATTGTTTAAATGCAAATATTTTGTTTTGTCATAGTTCATAAAACAATGATCTTAAAAGGAGATTTAGTACTTACCGTTTTTCCTAAAGTGTGGGAACATTGTTTTTAGATTGAGTTACATAATCCATAGCAGTGTGGTTTTTGTCTTTTCTTATGTACAACACATAACTCTTTCCTCTTGAAGGGAACCAGCTAACAACACAAGTTCTTGAAAATTTCATAATTTTTATGCTTTATATGATATGTCAAATTTTGACTAAGAAATCTATGTTACTTTGTTGCCTTTTCCTATGAGCTAGAGCAAAGGGGTCTATGAAGGAAATTGTAGATTTGCATTTGTAAAAAGTGAAAATTTTATAGTGAAACTCTAAACCTTGTGATTATTACTAAAATATTTTAGATGATAAATGATTAAGGAAACACTGTTTTGTGATTATCACTTTAAATTTTACCACCAAGAATATATTTTTAATAATAGTTTTCACTGGGCATGGTCAATATTTTATTCAGTGTTTATACTTATACTTTGAAATATTTTTGTATAATATTCATAGATTTATTTTAAGATTTAGAGTGTTTATACTATGATAAACTTATAATTTTCTAAGACAGTTTTTATATAATGTAAAACTATAATACAGTTGTCCTGAAATATTTTTATTGAATTTGTTAGACTCTTCCTCTTGCCCTGTGATCTGTAAAATTTTAGTTGTTAAAGATTTTCTTCAAAGAACTGATGTGAAAAGTGCACCAATACAGGGTGCCTGACTGGCTCAGCCGAAAGAGCATGCAGCTCTTGATCTCGGGGTTGTGTGTTTGAGCCCCACACTGGGTATAGAGATTACTTAAAAAATAATAAAATATAAAATCTTTTAAAAAAGAAAAGTACAGTTATTTATAGTAGTGACACTGTAATAAAGTTGTTTCATTTTTTAAGTAAAAGTGTTGTTGATCCTTGTAGAAAAAAATATCTCTAGGTTGGGTTTTATTATGTAAGGCATTCAGTATAATAAAAAATAAAGTGTGCAGTTGTTGTAATGCAAGGTATCTTTTATTTAAAGAATAAATGCAATCAGGGGCACGTAAGCGTCTCACTCAGTTTTGGCTCAGGTCATGATCTGATGGGTCATGAGATGGAGCCTCACATCAGGTTCTGCTCTTGGCCCAGAGTCTGCTTGGGTTTCTCTCTCCCTCTCCTTCTGCCTCTCCCTGTACTCTCTCTCTCAAAATAAATAAATAAATAAAATATGTTTTTTAAAAAAGTATAATCATCCTACATCTCTGAATGTTTGATTCGAGTCTCTTTTTCAGATGCCTTTGACTCATCAATTCTTAGCAAGTCTTTTAACTATTGAATCAGCAGAAATTCCAACTATGGCCTACTTACTTCTCATTTGTGGTGCTTCTTCAGGAGATCCTGCCCCCACTGCCCAACCCAAGGCTTTCGTCAGCCACTTCTAAGTCACTAGGTTACATATTCAGTTCCAGACTCATATTCCTAACTTCCACTGATAATCTACATCAAAATCCTTCTCAGCATGACCAGAACTACTTATATTGTGTTCCTTTTTCCATTTCACCTGTTGGAGATGTGTCAGAAAATAGCCTTTTCCAGTCTTCCCCAGCTAATCCAACCCCCACATATGGTCTAACAAAATTGATCTCTTAAAACCAGGTACCTAAAAAAGCAAGTAATATACTTAATGATCAGGTACAGGGGACAAATGTAGAAGTGATAACAATGATCATACTCTTTTTTCTCCCTTCACCCCAGCATACAGCATGTTCCCCTCCCTGATCCTAGGGCAAGATGTTGCCTTTATCTGGGAGTTCCCCTCTGCAAATGACTAATATTAATCCCCAATCCTCATGCCACTGCTGAGTTTATGCTAGGGAAAGAGATTCATATCACTTTATCTTAGGTTCATTTAATCCTAAAACCCTTTTGGAGAAATGAAGCCTTAATTGTTATTAGTGCAATAATTTTATCTTATTTAAGAAGACAAATTTTTTAAAAAAGATTTTATTTATTTATTTGACAGAGAGAGAGATCACAGGTAGGCAGAGAGGCAGGCAGAGAGAGAAGAGGAAGCAGGCTCCCTGCTGAGCAGAGAGCCTGATGCGGGCCTGGATCCCAGGACCCTGAGATCATGACCTGAGCTGAAGGCAGAGGCTTTAACCCACTGAGCCACCCAGGTGCCCTAGGTAGACAAATTTTAACTAGATCTCAAAGACTTTTTTTTGTACTAGACCTCATGATCTATATACAAAGTTACATCTACTTCCCTGCATAGTCTAAATTAAAACATTTTTACAATATCTACCTTCCACAAAAAACATGCGTTTCTCTTTTTTCCAAGCTAAATTAATCACCAGCAGAATTTTAGAAAGTTTTTTTTTCCATTTCCACTAACCAGTTCTACTTCTTATATTCTCTTTTAATTGATATGAAGACACCATACTCCTCTTCTCAAGCTAGAAACCCAGAATTCATCCTCATATCCTCTTTCTCATCTCCTTAATCCAACAGTTCTGTCAATTTTACCTCAGCCTTCTCAGACTGGCTGTCTCCATCATCAACTGTCTTATTTCAGGTCTTTATCATTTTTCCTGGATTATTTGCACCAGTCTCTTCACTGGTCTTCCTCATCTGCCCTTCCTCTTCATCTCCTTTTTCCCCACTGCTGGGCCTACAGGAGCTGAAATACACAGACAATGTCTCACTCAGTGTTTTGGCCAAGAATTACCTAGTCCTCTTCCCTATTTCAGGCCAAAAGGGATCTCAGCAATGCTTAGCCCAGGGACCTTCCTCAGGGACCTTGTGTGGGCTGATGATCAGCCCTAGGAAGCCCTAGCATTTATGTTTCCTGGCTAAATACCCTTTTAATGCCTGGTAAGATCAAGTCAACATTGCTGTAATTGCTAAACAACAGAAAAGTAAAGTCCGATAAAACTGGACTCCAGCAACTGGGAAAACATTAGTGATCTAAGCCAGTGGAAATGTAGCTAGTGGATCTAGAATCCAGAGTGAGCTTCGAAGTGAAAGGGAAACTAAGAAATGGGGAATGTGAAATTGTGAAAAGTGTGGTGAGAAGGAAGGGACAGGGGTTGGGTCACAGCTAGAGGGAGGAGATTTTTTCCCCAGAGAAGGGGAAAAAGATTCACTGGTTCAGAAACTGAGAGGAAAGAAAACAAAACAAATCAAAACTCCCCAAAGAGTGGACAGAGAGAAGTTAATGATGCAGAGGAGAGAGATGCAGTCATGGAAGAAGATCTTGGAGAACACGAAGGAAAGGGGCAGGTCCAAGCCCACAGAAAGAGGAACTGAGTTTGGATGGATTGGGGAAGCCTGCCTTCCTCTCTGAGGCCACAAAGGGAAGACCTGAGCATGGAAGAGAAGGGGAGAGCAGGTACAAAAGATTTTTTGTCTACACCTGGTGGTCCCCCTGTCTGTACTGAGCAGAAGCCAAGGTCTTCTGCTGAGAAACATGAGTAGCAAATTGGGTCTCAGTTTGAAGAGAATAATAAAAAATTTGAAATACCTGATTAGAGGACTGGGAGAGTACAATGATCACAACAAATAAAAGACTCACAGAAAAGGCATACAGGGCTAAGATGAAATTAAAAGTCATATATTTGTACTGACAACCACCAGGAAAATTGATTGGTTTCCTCTACCTGTCCTCTGTAACTTCAGTAAAGTTGAGGAACAGTGGTCTGTGAAGAAGAAAGAAGAGACCCATGAGGTGTCTGGGTGGCTCATTTGTTAAGCTTCTGCCTTTGGCTCAGGTCATGAATGAGCCCCACATCGCACTTCCTGCTTGGCAGAAAGCCTGCTTCTCCTTCCCTCACTCCCCCTGTTTATGTTCCTTCTCTCATACCCTCTGCTTGTGTTCCCTCTCTAGCTATGTTTCTATCAAATAAATAATAAAATCTTAAAAAAAGAGAGAGAGAGAGAGAGAGACTCTATCCTCAAAAAATTAAACATGGAAGGAATCACCAAGGGTGTCTGGCTAGCTCAGTCAGTAGAGCATGCAAATCTTTATCTTGCGGTCATGAGTTCAAGCCCCACTTTGGGGCTTGAATGACCATATGATCCAGGAATCCTACTTCTGGGTATATATTCAAAAGAAATGAGAACAAGATATTGAATGAAAATTTGCACTCTCATGTTCACTGCAGTGTTATTTACAATAATAAGACATAAAAGCAACCTAAGTATTTGTCAATGGATGCATGGATAAAATTTTTTTATGTATATACATATATCTCACACATACCTACAGAATGGAAAATTACTTAATCACGAGAAAGAAGGAACCTGTCATTTGTGACAACATGGATGAAACTTGAGAGCATTATACTAAATGAAGTAAGTCAGCATCACAAGAAAAAATATTTATTTTTAAGAAAAATTCAAAATGGCAAAGGATATTAATTAAACTCATGGCAATCATTTCATAATATATACAAGCATCAAATCATTATGTTGTATACCTGAAATTAACATAATATGTCAATTTATATTGCAATACAAAAAATATAAGTAAGACAGAGAAAGACAAATCCTGTATGGTACCACTTATATATGAAATTGAAAAGAGCCAAATGCAGAAGAGAATAGCGTTGTGGTTACTAGGGGCTTGGGAGTGGGGCAAATGGGGAGATATTGGACAAAGGGTACAAAGTTCCAGTTATAAGATGATTAAGTTTGGGGACTCTAATGTGAAGCATAGTGATTATAGCTAATAATACTGTGCTATATATTTAAGGTTCTTCCATGTCTTTTAATGACTTGATTCATTTCTTTTTAATGCTGAATAATATTCCATTGTATGGATGTCCCGCAGTTTGTCCATCACCTGTTGGAGGATATCTTAGTTGCTTTCAGGTTTTATCGACTGTGAATAAAGCTACTATAAACATACCTATGTAATTTGTTCAAGTAAATACTAAAGCACAGTTGTTGAATTATATGGTAGGAATATATTTAGTTTTTTTTTTTTAAAGATGTTTTATTTATTTGACAGAGAGAAACACAGCCAGAGAGGGAACACAAGCAGGGGGAGTGAGAGAGGGAGAAGCAGGCTTCCTGCCGAGCAGGGAGCCCGATGTGGGACTCGATCCGGGGCCTCTGGGATCATGACCTGAGCCGAAGGCAGTCGCTTAACCAACTGAGCCACCCAGGCGCCCCAAGAATATATTTAGTTTTGCAAGTAGCTGCCAAACTGTCTTCTGAAGTGGTTGTACCATTTTGCATTTCCACTAGCAATGAATGGAAGATCCTTTTGCTCCTCATCTTCAACATTTGATATTATTAGTGTTTTGGATTTTAGCCATTCCAATAGGTACATAGTGGTATCTCATTTTTGTTTTAGTTTGCAATTCTTTAGTGACATATGATGATGTGTTTTTGTATGCTTTTTGCCATCTGTGCATCTTCTTTGGTGAGGTATCTATTCAGATCATTTGTATATTTTTTAATTGAGTTATTTGGCTTTTTATTGAATTTAGACTCAATGTTAAAGCACTTTTTTGTTAATGACATGAGGCTATGTCAGGATCTTACTTGGCCCTGTTTTGTGCATTGTGTTATCTAGTTCCAGATGCCCTCTCCAGGAAATTTATAGTTGTCTAGTTTATACATATAGCAAGTATAGTTTGCGGGGGTTGGTTCTTAAGCAACAGAACTTTATTGTCTCACATTTCTGGACGCATGGAAGTTCAAGATCAAGGTATGGGCAGAATTGGTTCCCTCAAGGGCTGTGCAAGCATAGTTTAAAGACCCTTAATCCAGGAAGCTGGTAACAATTAGAAGTTGTCTGAGGGGGGGAACTTGGGTGCCTCTGTCCATTAGGTGTCTGACTTCAGCTCAGATCATGATTTCCGGATTCTCAGATCCAGCTACATGGGGCTGGGTGGTCAGCAAGGAGTCTGCTTCTCCCTGTCCTCCATCTGTATCCCTGCTGGAGTGTTTTCTCTCTCTCTCTCTCTCTCTCTCTCTCTCTCTCTCTCTCAAATAAAATAAAATCTTAAAAAAACAGTTGTCTAAGGGACATAGTCCAACGAGAGGAGCCTTTGAAACGGTTTCTGACCATTAGACCCAAAAGAGGAAACTGACAGACACTTGAACCAAGTGATCAAAATGAGCATCACCAATATGAGACAGATTGACATGGAGTCTCTCCTGGGCAGGACACATTACTTCCGTGGTACTCTCGCCAGACAAAAAACCAGAATCCTGTTCTTCCAATCTCCCTTAAGAGGAAACCTAAGACAAACCAGAACTGAAGGACAGTCTATAAAATGATTGGTACTCTTCAAACGAGATGGGGGAAAGACAATGGCAGAGTAACTGTCTCGCACTAAAGGACACTAAGGAGACATCTCAATGCCATATATAACGATGGACTGGATTTTAGAACAGAGAAAGAACATTAGAAGGACAACTGACGAGACGTTGTAAGGGCTGTAGATTAGCCAACAGTATTATACCAGTTTTACTTTCCCGGCTTTGACCATTCTACTGGAGTTATATACGATGTTAATATTTAGAGAAGCTGGCTGAAGGGTTACGGAAATTCTTCGGACTCTTTTCGTAACATTTTTGAGAGTCTGAAATTATGCCAGGTCAGATGACAAGTTTCAAATACCAGAGAGAGACGTGGAAGAGGTGGCGCGCGGGCGAGCGCTTGCAGCGGGGTCAGCCCGGGGCTGCCCCCCCACTCCTCCCCCTCCCCCGCCCCCCGGGGGCGGCCTCGTGGGCGGGTTGGTCGGCGCCCCGCACCTCGGAGGAGCACCGCCCTCGGCGTCCGCAGCCGCCGTCATGCCCCGGCCGGCGCTGCGCGCTCTCCTGCTGCCGTTGCTCGGCCTGGTGGCCGCCGCCGTCGCGGGTGAGCTTTCCCCCGGCCGCGTTCCTTCCCTCCTTCCCCGGGAGCCCGACCCCCAGCGGTCGCCTTCACGCCCTGCCCCGCGTTGACTCCGCCGCCGCCGGCCTCCCGAGGCTCTCGCCCCTGCGCGGCGCGCCCACCCCGAGCGCCCCCGGGGCCCTGCGTCCCGCCAGCAGCCGCCCCGCGCGGTCCCCCTCCCCGGGCAGCCGGTTCGCGCCGCAGCTCCCGGAGGAGCCCAGCGTGCCCTCGCTCCTCCACCGTGCCCCCAGCCTCAGCGCCGACCCCCTTGCGGGGAGCGTCCCCAGGGGGGGACCTCGTAGACGGCAGAGCCGAGGGACTTAGAGCCCCACACCGGGGTAGTTTCAGGGCCATTTGGGGCGGAGATAAGGAGCGGGGAAGTTGACTGCGGAGATTTCCCCTGTGCGCGGCGGGGGCGGAGGCAGGGGTGGGAGGAAGCCGGCCCTCAGGCGCTCGCCGCCCTGTTTGTCCCGCGGCTGGGCGTTCCAGTTGTTGAAACAGGAAAGCGGTTCAGCCAAATGACCCCAGGATCCCAGTGGGACGCGAACAGACGAAGCTTGGATTTCGACGGGTTTAAAAAAAAGTTTTTAAGTCTGCTCTGCTGTTCTTCGAGTGTCACCTGAAAAAAATTACACACGATTAGTCAGTCATTTCCCAAATGACTCCTGAGCAGAAAAGACAATTCTCTTGAGTATGTGGGATGTTTTTTGGTTTGTTTTTAACAAGTTTTTTGTACAAGCATGTCAAAAACATTGGTGGAAAGACTTCCATCCAAAACCACTACTGATTAAACAATTCTGGGAATTAACAAAATAAACAAGAACTAAGTGAATACTTGTGTGGGTTTGGATAAAACGCTTACGCAAGTGTTTTTGGGTTTTGGTTTTTTTCCCCCGCTTGAATTTCGCTGTCATTTTGTAAGTTTCTGCTGGAAGCATGCTGACAGGCAGGCACATGGTAACGGATCTCTTGTGTTGGAGGCAGCAGTAGAGTAAACAGCTCAGAACTTGCTCAACTCCCCAACTCAGAGCTCCTTTCCTGGTCTCTTGGGTCAGCATTTATGACTGGTCAGCCATCTGCTGCCTATAGAGAAGCAGACACAAGATGTGCTCATTTTCACACTGCATAGTGAGCATGATGGGTTTGTCTAAGACAAGGTTGGACGTTTCTGGGACCTCCCTCCCCATCCACACCCTCATATGTTTGCCAGTGACATCTGAATGTCTGTTTAACCCACATTCTGGGTTGCCATACCTTCAGACCAGGTTAATCAAAATACTAAATGTCACATTAAAAAAAAAATCCGTTTCTAGATGTTGGTATCTTTTTCAGAGAAGCTGTTTTGAACAGTAAAACAGGACAAGCTATCTTTGGAAAATTTTGTTCTTTTTCCTTTTATAGGTCTAGTACAGTTAAACAGGCTTTTCAAGAGCTTAAGAAATACATGTTGAATAAATTAATGCTGGTACTTAACCAGGTTCTGTCAGTTAGGTGGCTTTAAGGATTAGTTTAGAAAGAGCATGAGCAAAAAAAAAAAAAAGGAAGAAAGAAAGAGCATGAGCTTTGGACTTAGGTACAAACCATATGGCCTTGATCAAGTTACCTAACTCATTGCACTTGGAGATAATACCCTGTGGGACTATCAGGAACATTAAGGGAGAACTCTGGCTCTTACCTATTGCAGGCATGCTAAATCTTGGTGTCCTTCCTTTTGTTCTCCTCCTACAAAATGAAGGGTAGTTACTGTGACTTGAAAACATCGTGAATGCCATTTTATGTGGGTTGGATATTTGTGATTAATGATAATGTGATTAACACATAAATGTTGATGATATGGGGCTGAAAAATTATGTTTTCCATTGCAGTACGTCACAAAATCTTACCCAGACAAGATCAGACACATTACACTTAGAGTAAGTGAAGAAAGAGCTTTTCAGGGTTATCACAAAATCACCTGAGTGGCAAGATCTTAATAGAAAAACTCCCATGTATTGCATGAAGTATAAATTTAACGTTGAAGTGGAGATCATTGTTATTGATCTTTGTTACTTTGGAGCTTATTAGTGCCAGTGATCTTGTGTTCTTAATCATTATCCTGAAAATCACAATGAACAAACCATTGTTTAAATTTCTAAGTAAGGTTCCATGGCATCCCTTTTAAAAAGTTCTTCTGTAATGGTAACTTTTCACATAGTAGGTGATCAGTGTGTTTACTGGGTGGGTGATTTCCCATGGGCGGCATGAGGTGAGTGAATATAAGCTTGGCCAAAGTAAGTCCCCATTCTGTGGTCATCATGCGGATCAGAATCTAGGATATGAATTTTGAATTGCCGTAGCCTACAAGCCCTAGGTGGGGTGCCCCTGCCGTCCCTGCTGAAGTTCTCTCTCACTGCTCTTCTTGCTGTTCACTCTGTTTATCCACACTGAGCCCCTGGGGACTCAGCCACCTGCAGGCTCTTCTGCCTGTCCTCCCCTTCCCTTGCCCTTGGCATGGATGCCCCCACCCACATCATTCAAATCTCTGTTCATCTGTCACCTCCTCAGGCCTTCCCTGAACGCCCCACATGCTCATGTCCATATTTTATCTTCTTCAAAGCACTTAATACTGTCTAAATGCATCTAGTTTATTCATCTTCTTGCTTGTCTTTCCCCTTTACCGGGAGGAAGATACAGAATAGCAGAGACTTCACTGTCCTATGAATTTTTGTTTTGTTTTGAGTTGTGTCTTTGTACTTTATTCTAATTTATAATAAAAGGACCAAGAATTTAAATGAATGATTTTAAAAGTAAGCAGGAGGTGCCTGGGTGGCTCAGTGGGTTAAGCATCTGCCTTCGGCTCAGATCATGGTCTCAGGGTCCTGGGATTGAATCTGGCTCTCTGCTCAGCAGGGAGCCTGCTTCCTCCTCTCTCTCTGCCTGCCTCTCTGCCTACCTGTGATCTCTCTCTCTCTCTGTGTCAAATAAATAAAATCTTTAAAAAAAACCAAAACAAGTAAGGGGGATAATGGGATTTCAGCTTCTTTCAAATTATTTTACTTCTGTCATGAACTGATCTCATAATTGAATTCAAAGCATTAAATCCCTTAATCTGTTGATGTGACTTTTTCTAATTCTTTTTTTTTTTTTTTTAAGATTTTATTTGTCAGAGAGAGAGCACAAGCAGGGGGAGCAGCAGGCAGAGGGAGAAGCAGGCTCCACACTAAGCAGGGAGCCCGATGCGGGACTGCGTCCTGGGACATGACCTGAGTGGCAGACAGACACTGAACCCACCAAGCCACCGAGGCATCCCTGACTTTTTCTAACTCTTATAAATGGCACAGTGATGTTTTAGGGGAAATTATCTCAGATACATTTTTGTAAATTTTGAAACAATAAATGTTTTTTTTTCTTCGAATGAGAAGTGAAATTACAGTTAGGTATTATTTCATGACTTCTTTCATTGTTGAGAAGCATTAAAAAATGTGCTTCTGTGTTAAAAACTAGTTTTGCAACAGGGTTAGTGTCCACATTTTTTTATGATACATATTAAATATTTCTTTCTTTTGTGGGTTATTTTAGACTTTGAGGGCAGATCTTGAGACTGAATCTATAAGAAAATGGACCAGTCATGCCCAATGAGAAGGGTGCAGAGTAACACTGGCATCCCCATTCTGTAAATAAATCTCATGACAGCTTTTCTGTAAAGGGACTGGAGAGGAAAAGATGAAGGTGGGCATCAGGGTATGTGGGTTGGGGAGGGTGATGCAGAGAGGGAATGGAATGTCAGCGTGTCTGAATTTCCTCATACTTCAGGGAGATCTTGCAGCCCAGAGAACACCCCACTCTTGCCTCCATACGTAGTAAACATAATAAACAGCTCCTCCTCTTTCTCTGTCTCTGCCACAGAGGCTCTTGCAGAAGCTAAGTCACTGTGACTCATATCTTAATGGGAGAGGGGCAAAGGTTTTATTACTGACCAGGAGAAAAAATGCAGTCTTTGCCTTCACTTTGTTAACATTCAGAACAAGTATTTCCCAAGGATCACTTCCTCTTATGCTGTGCCTGGTTGCTTAAGGGAACAGAGTTCTGCGAGAACTGACTGGTAATGCCAAGTATTCTTGTAGATATGCCACTTTATTCTTTAGCACATGGTAATTTTAGGTGGAGGATCTATATAGAAACTTTTGGAATCTTAACTACAAGCTTTTAAAATGTTCACCAGGCTCCTAAATTTCTGTATATATTGAGGCATAGAATTATAAAGTCATAAAATCCATAAAGAGTCACTTAGGTGCATTATTAATAACCTGTCTTGCAGGACAGCTGTGAAGAATTAAAGGTACTAGAAAAGCACTTCACAGAGAGCATTGTGCATGTGTGAAATATCTATGTTGAAATATACTTTTATAGAAGATATTACAGAACCTCTAATGGAAAACTACAGCAGTCTTTTGGGGAAGCATGTTTTTAATGAGAATGAGGTTATAGCAGAGGTAGCGTGGCACTAGGAAGGCTTAGCATAGCTTTCTGCTCACGACGTGCAGGAACTTCAGCAGCTTTCCAGACAAACGTGCTTGAACACATTTCCTCTCAGAGAAAAAATATGTGTCTTGAGTAGTGCTTAGAGCTTGTTTTGGGGGCACACACTGACTGGTAGGTAGCATGAGAAGAAGGGTCCCGTGGTGACTTAACTGGGGTTACTGCTAATGCTGAAGTGAACCTGAGGAAAAGGCAGTTGAAACTTTGAGGCAGTTGGTTTTGTATTTTTCTGCCTGTAGCTCCTTAATTTTTTTTTTTTAATCTTACCATGTATTGCTTATTTAATTATCCTGCAGTGGTCTCCGAGTTGTTGCAGTCATCATTGTAGTCATCGTATTCATTCCCACCTCAGGGGCCCACGTTTGCTATTCCCTGTCTGACCCACATTTCCACATGGGTGTTTTTCCTTTGGTTTATTCAGACTTTTTATATGTCATCTTGGTAATGAGATCTTTCTTAGACACCTTTCTAAAACTGCAGCCATAACCCCATCCTCTAGACCTACTACCCTACCCTAAACTCGCTTCTCTGTTTTAACTTTTCTCCTCAGTATTTACCACGTCTTTGGTTGCTCATCTCCACGATGGCCCCGATGCTTCTTTCCTGCTAGTATTCCTAGTTTTGTGTAGCTCACCCCAGCACTGCCTAGGGATGACCTGTGTAACCAGTAGGATAGTGCAGAAATGCCTGTGTGTGACTCTCAAGGCTGGATTAGAATAATTTGCTCGGAGAGAAGCCATCTGCCATGCCATAGGGACCCTCAAGCAACCCTGTGGAGAAGCCCACATGGTGAGGAGCTGGGCCTCTTACGTGTGGCCAGCACCAACCCACTGTCCATCTGAAGGAGCCTTCTCGGAGGCTTATCCTCCAACCCTAGGGCAGTTTCCAGATGGCTGTGGCCTGGGCGGAGCGCTTGAGTGCAGCTTCATGAGAAACCCCAAGCCAGAACTACCCAGCTAGGAGCTGCTTCCAAATTCCTGACCCAGATAAACTATGTGAGGTAACAAAGGTTTTGTTGTTGTTGTTTTAAGTCGCTAGTTTGTTACATAGCAATAGGTTGCTAATATATCACCTAAATATAAACATCATCTGACATATTTGCCGTTGTGTATCTGCCTCTTAGAATATAAGCTGCAGGATGGCAGGATTTCTTTTCTTTTTCTTCACTGTGGCATCTAGTACCTAGAACACCTTCCTCACAACAATCCCGTGAGAATAAATACTGTTATTATCCCTGTTTTACAAATAAGGAAACTAGGGCGCAGTGAGGTTAAGTAACATATCTGGGATGATGTGGTCAGAGCCAGACTTTCCTCCAGCTTCATGTTCTTACCAGAACCTTGCCCTGTTCGAGTTCTCTGCATGCTGTCTTGTGTTACGTAAAGGATGCTATGACAGTTATTATTGGGGGTACACTGAGATTTAAGAAATGGTCTCTGTTGTCATGCAGTTAACAGTCCACTTGGGAAAACGGGGTAAATATCAGATAACTGTCATACGGGGCGATTTGATCCGGGCCATATAAAAGTATGTTTGACTTAAAAATAATAATAATTAGTAAATAAAAGTATGTTTGATCATCAAAGGGTAACCAGCTCCTTTTCCAAGAATAATGACTACGTTTCGTTCTTATGCATAGGTCCTCATGATTTGTGCCATCTTATCCTCACAGCCGGGGCCACAACTATTCAAAAAAAAAAAAAAAACCAAGGATAATTAACTAAATGAAAGGATGACATTCTAGGCGAGGCAGCAGCTCAAGGGAGTTCCTATTATAAAAACCCTACAAGGCCTATTTACTGAAATAGAATCTTCAGATTTCTTATCATTCCATGTATCCTTACAGTAAATGTGTACATTTGGTGTAACCTGAGCAAGCCTTCACTGCTCATAACCAGAAAGGCGTCTCATCCGTGGCGTCACACAAAGTTCTGTGTAAGTTCAGAGGAGTCCGAGGCGCCAGGAAGATGAGGGCTGGACCCTTCACAGAAATCTGACCCACAAGCTGTCTCTGAAATAAGAGTATACTTTAACCAATACGTGGTTTAGAGAACAACGTTATAAAGCTTTCATAAAGCTTTTTATAACTACACATGTACAAAGAGGTAATTTATACATTTACCTCATTTGGTGTGGATTATGTTTTTGTGTATTTAATAGACTTGCTTTATTCCATGTAAACCATATTGCAAAAATTATTTTTTATATTCTCGAGTTATTTATTATCAGTAGAAACTATTATGTGTGGCTTTGACTAGAAAGAATGACAGCATTTGTCAGCTTGTGATTCAGGAACTTCCAGTGATATGGAAAGGAGCCTTAGGTGTCCTCAAACATGGTAACGGAGTCTGTTCCCATTTAAGGTGTTTTTTTTCTTTCTTTTTTTTTTTAATTTATACTGATAAAGAAACAAAAGGAATCAGAAGAAAATAGGGGAAGGAACAAAAAGAGAAGAAAATCAAAATTTGCATTTGACAGTATCTGCCCTTGTGACCTTCTGTTTGAGTTTCATTCTGGAAATGACGGTTTGTCTGTCTATCATGTCTTAACACACATTGAATGAGTGAAGTGGGCAGGTCTCTTCCCTCTCCTCTACCAGACAATGTTTTATGTATTGACTCCTTACTAGGTGCTTGTCATTGTGCTTTCTGTTGTACTGCTCCTGTTTTGGGATTTCTTTTTCTTTTTCCTTTTGTACATGACAAACTCCTTTACCCTGTAAGTTGTAGCTCAAATGATTTATTATTATTTTTTAAAGATTTTATTTATTTGACAGAGAGAAACACAGCTAGAGAGGGAACACAAGCAGGGGGAGTGAGGGGGGGAAAGCAGGCTCCCCACTGAACAGGGAGCCCAATGCGGGGCTCGATCCTGGGACTCTGGGATCATGACCTGAGCCGAAGGCTGAGCCACCCAGCCGCCCCTACTTCCTTCTTTTTGAAATGTTTCTTAACTTACGGTTACTTACTCTTTATTGTCTTGTATACTATTTTACCTGTCATACCTTTGTAATTATCTGTTATGTGTATGTGTCTAACTCTCCCATCAGACTGAGCACTTTACATGAAGGACTCATTCCTCTTTATATCCTTTTCTCCTTACCCCTTAGCACTGACCATTATATCTGACATATAGGAATTGCTCAGCAAATGTTTGTTAGGTGTATCATGGGTAGATGGATGAACAATTATAACTTGTTCAAAAATTGTAACTTGTAAAAAAGGGAACTGTGCTTCTGGCTATAACTAAGTGGGGAGAACAACTAGAAATTCTAGATGAAATTCCATAAAAATCATATTTGCAGGCAGCAGAGAGCTGCTACGGCCATTTGTTGAGGTGAGACCAATATTGTGTATAGTAATTTCTCTCGGTAGGAGAGTAGCCAAAATCTTAAGTAACTAACGGAAGAACAGAGTTTTGGGCAGTCTCATGGTGTTAAAGAGACAAAAATTTGAGTTTTGACTTGCCAAAGAAGAGAGGCTCTACTTAGTATCCAGGCTTTG